>JAEIFV010000524.1:0-225111 GCA_018904265.1 Lordiphosa collinella
TCAAGTTAGAGACAGGAACAGTAGAGTTGGCGAAACTTGTCCCCAAACACCCAACAACAAACTCTCGCTGCGAAACAAGGTGCTGATATACAAGGTGATTCTGGCGCGCCTATTTGGAGGTACGGTGTCCAGGTTTATGGCATCGCCGCAAAGACGCACCTAAACAGGATTAGAGTATTCCAGGCCAAGTTCCTAAGGAGGATCACTGGAGCCGAGTGGTTCATCCGAACTTGGGACGTCGAACATGAATGTGGTGTACCAATGATAGGAGATACAATAAATAACCAGGCAGCGAGGTACCTGGCTAAAGTCGCCGCACACCCATACAACCTTGCCAGGCGCCTACTCCGCACGCGTAGGATAAACGGGATAAGGGCAAAACGCAGACTGCAAAGAACTCACCCAGGCTACCTGGCAAACCGCAGGATTTAGCTCTAAAACACACAACAAACAGAACATACACAACCTGACTAAGATTTAAACCAACCAGATAGACAACTCACAACAAATACTCACCTTTATTAACTTAGCACAACTTAAAAACCTTGTTATAGTTAAGTAAACAGTTAACCATCAAAACAAAAACTGATACCAGTAAGCTAAGAACTATCTAAAACAAAATACAAACACTAAAACTAGTAATAATACATTAAACTTAGAAGTTAAAACCCTTACGACTAAGCACACACAAAAACAAAACCCAAACATGTAACATAATAAAACTTAGAAAATAACCCTCCCCCTACAATATAAGTTACCATATAAGTAAACAGTAAATTGAAATATTTAACTAGGTAACTAAATAAATAAATAAACATTAAAAAAAAAAAATCTAAAATGTACTCAGTGTGCAGAGACTATTAGTTAGAAAAACCTTTTTTGTTGTTTTAAATGGAAGCTGCAAGGGTATTCAAAACTTCGGCCGAGCTGATGTTAACTTTCCCCTTATTTTTTTCTATGGGATCTATACTATATAGATGTCTGATTTCGACCAAACTTGGAAATAATGGCTAAGCATAATACACTGTTTATTAAAAAAATTTGGAGGTGATCCCATTTAAAACTAAAAAGTTTTTCTAACTAGAACTTTTTTCGACCAATCATTCATACTGCAGCTATATGCTATAGTCATCTGATTTTGATAAAACTTTGTAGAAATGTGTTAAAGTATATAAAATAAGAATATGCCAATAAAATGGACGTTTTCATTAAAAACAAAACAGTTTTTCTCACTAGAACTAGTTTTTCGACCGATCGTTCCTATGGCAGCTATATGCTATAGTCATGCGATCCGGGCGGTTCCCTTGAAAACGCAAAGTTTGGTGAAGATAGCTTTAAAACTGACGGAGGAGATAGCATAGAAACAGACGAACAGACGGACAGGGCTAAATCAACTCAGCTCGTCGTGCTGATCAAGAATATATATACATTATGTGGTCGGAGATGTTTCCTTCTGTGCGTTACAAACATCCGGACAATTTTGTAATACCCTCTGAAAGGGTATAAAAAAAATTTTTTTGTTTTAAATGGGATCGCCTCCAAATTTCGTAATAATCAGTGTATTATGCTTTTCCACGATCTCATCATGTTTGCTCGAAATCAGACTTCTTTATAGTATAGATCCCATAGAAAAGTAAGGTCCAAAAAGTAGTCTTCCTTAGAAAAACTTTTTTGTTTTCAATGGAAGCTGCAAGGGTATACAAAACTTCGGCCGAGCCGAAGTTAACTTTCGGCAATTTTTTTTTTTTTAAATGAAGTCAAATGTTGAATAAAATATGTTGCATCTTTCTATTTTCTTTAAGTTCAATATAAACAAATATATTTAGCAACAAACTTTGAATGAATGAAACTGTGCCAATACTTTATTGATTCACTGTAGGAATTAGAGATGCTTCCTTCTGGCTGTTACATTCTTTTGCACAAACTTAGTATACTCTTTGTACCTTTGGTTCAGAGTATAAAAATTTATGCATAGACAAAGGCACTTCCGCCAAGTGATTTTAACACTTGTTATCTCCAATTCTGAACCTCTCTCTGACCCCTATAAATTTGGAAATTCTAGGCTATTGATTACGTAGGTACATCTTATCAGTAAATAACAAAGCCTCCACGCTCAGCTGCCATGCTCTATGTTCTTTTATGCTTCTCTTAGTTTGATTTCATTTGCGAGCCTATCGAGACGCACAATTAACAAGAGGAGTGCTAATCTTTTTGGAAAAATAATAATCTATGTTGCCAGGGTCCATTTAATATTATTGGACTTCAAATGGAAATCTGGGAACAAGCAGGACATTACAAGGCGTTTGTGACTCCGAGCTGGATCTTCGGATGGAAAAACTAAACTTCGTACAACCATGCCACCTACTAAGAAAAACACCTCCAAAACAACGACTTGACTGAGTGAGTAGTGTGTAGACTGTGAAATAAATGCCCAGTAATTGTGTGAATTAATAAAAATGCCCAAGAGCAGACGCAGTGTCGTCAAACATAGAGCAAAGAAAGAAATTAAAACACAAGACACTCACTTCCAGTCTAATATACAAGTTATTGGCTACCAAATTAATTCTCCCCTCAAACTACAGATTCCAAACCAGCAGAAGAAGTGCCCACCGGACTGCGAGGGACCATTAACAAGTGTATACTGCAACTTCACTTGCAGCCAGTGCGGCCCAGCACCGGCCACAGAATAACAGTGTCAACTGCAACAAGGAAGGAAGACTACCTGTGCGCAGACCTGCACCGGTGAAAGAGCTAGTGCATGGACCAGCTCCGGCACCAACAACACACCAGAGATGCGGAAAGCTGCTCATCTTTAAATTTTCTCAAACTAAAAAACAATACTGTTTGCCAAATCTTATCTGAAACTTTGTTAGCACCTAAAAATATAAGTTTCAATAAGAAAAATTTGTTAAACTGAAACAACGCAGTCACAACCACACAAACACAGTCACAAATTTACAACAATCAATTTGAACACTACGGATTCTCTCAAATTTCGCTCCATCAAATCCATAACACTTCTCAACAACTTCGATTATCAAAAATAAAACCATTCAAAATAAATTTGGATTAATTTGAAATATTCATTTGTGAGATTTGGTTACTTACGACTCAAATAATGGGTAATTTGAGGAGTAGTTGATAATCAATAATGTGGAAATAGTTGACCACACCGATGACTAAAATCAGTTTGGTATCTTCTTTGGGCTATTGCAATAATCTCAGCGATTAATCTGAAAGAAAAGATAGAATAACGTTGGACAAGTTCAATCGTTTTCAACAAAATGACAACGGCAATAACTCAAACATAAGTCAATGACGAACAATTCGTAGTAGATCTCTATCTCATCTCTAAACATAATCAACCAATAACTGTTTACGAATCTGAATCGACTCTGACTATATGGAAACATATAACATCCAGTTTTCACCGTTAATCCTTTGCTGTTGGGAATAGTGTAGTCTACGATCCCACAAGTCGTAGTCTTTTCGGAAATAAGTGAGCACCACAGTTTGGGAAGAAAAATTCAAATAAAAGTAAAGCTCTCAAATTACACTAGGCAACAAGGTCCAGTATCTTGAATGGTTGGTAGTGATTCGAGATGATTTTCGTGTGATATGCAAATCTGCAATTTCAGAAATTGTCCATCACGTCGAGATTTTTATACCCTGCTACACTTTACAAACCCCCCAAACCGCCCACTCCCGACCGGGCAGAGCGAAAGACACGTTTTTCCCGATCGAAACCGCCCACGAAACAATTCGAGCAAAAACCCACCGGCAAAAAATTGAGCCTTTCCGTGTGTTTGACCAGGGTCGGTTCCCGGAGCGTCGAGTTTTATATTCCATCGTGGTTGAAACCGTTGTAGCAGAGCGATAATTGACACGTGTTTCCCGTCGGAAATCCGCCCACAGACACGAGCATCTTCCACGGCGAATTCGTTGTAGGAAGTAAGTGAAAAAGAGATGCCTTCCGTGTTGGAAAGACGAGCGAAATCGGAAGCGTCAAGTTTAGGGAAATTTCATCCGTTGACGAGTGGTTTTAGCAGTATGAAAGGACCAATCCGCCCACAGAAATTATCGTGAATCTACTCCACCGTTGCTGATTCGGTTTGTAAGGAGGTTGTAAGTGAAAAAATTGAGAGCCATCGTGTTGCCTAGGGTCGAAATTCGAGCGCCGAAAGGTAACCGGTTACCGGACACCTCCCCGCCGCCCCCATCCCTTTTCCTCGTTAGGGAGAACCGCCGCGATCCGGGCCGGACCCGACCGAAAGACCGCCGCGGTCCCACCGCCGGCATCCCCGGCGGGGGGCCTCCGGTTGAGCCAGCGCCTCCGGTTTGCCACGGCCCGCGGACACACGACACCAATCTCCCCCGGCCGGGCCCGGGCGCCGGGCGCGCCCGGCCGCGGCGGCGGCGGCCGGCCGGAATCCCCAAGACCCCGCCTTCACCGGCGACGGGGGGGCTCCGTTGGAGGCCGGGGAACTCCCGGGCGCGGTGTTTTTTTCGGGCGAGCCCGGTTATAGCAATAGCGAAAGTCACGCGGCGGACCGTACTTTATAGATAAGACGGTTCAACCTGGCTGACTGTGCCGTCGAAGGCACAGCCTAAACGGTAAGGCTAGAGGGCGAAATTTGAACAGGAGTTTCCTCGGACGGGTTTTGGAAAATTCCCACCCGGAAAAGCCGGAAAAGCGTCGGAAAAGTTTGTATGGTCAAAATTTTATTTTTCGTCCGATTGACTTGAAATTCGGTTTGTAAGCATAGTAAGCAAAATAATTGGACACGTGTTTTCCCGATTTCGAAAATCCGCCCACAAGGAAAATTCTCGGAAAATTTGATATGCAAAAAATCTATTTTTCATCCGATTGACTTGAAATTCGGTTTGTAAGGACAGTAAATGAAATAAATTGAGAATGTGATTTTCCGATGCTGGAAAATTCGTCCGTAGGGTCGTGAAATTCCCGGAAAAGCGTCGGAAAAGTTTGTAAGGGTAAATTTTTATTTTTCATCCGATTGACTTGAAATTCGGTTTATAAGGACAGTAAGGAATAAAATTGAAATGTGATTTTCCGATGCTGGAAAATTTGACCGTAGGGTCGGGAAATTCCCGGATAAGCGTCGGAAAAGTTTGTTTGGGAAAATTTCATTTGTCATCCGATTGACTTGAAACTCGGTTTGTAAGCATAGTATGCAAAATAATTGGACATGTGTTTTCCCGATTTCGGAAAATCCGCCCACAAGGAAAATTCTCGGAAAATTCGATATGCACAAATCTATTTTCATCCGGTTGACTTGAAATTCGGTTTGTAAGGACAGTAAGTGAAAAAAATTGAAATGTGATTTTCCGATGCTGGAAAATTTGAACGTAGGGTCGGGAAATTCCCGGATAAGCGTCGGAAAAGTTTGTTTGGGGAAAATTTCATTTTCATCCGATTGACTTGAAATTCGGTTTGTAAGCATAGTATGCAAAATAATTGGACAATCCGTCCACAAGGAAAATTCTCGGAAATTCGATATGCAAAATCTAACTTTCATCCGATTGACTTGAAATTCGGTTTGTAAGGACAGTAAGTGAAGAAATTGAAATGTGATTTTCGATGCTGGAAAATTCGACCGTAGGGTCGGGAAATTCGGGAAAAGCGTCGGAAAATTTAGTATGGGAAAATTGTTTTTTTCATTTGTCTTGAAACTAGGTTTTGTAAGCGAAGCATACGAAATAATTGGACACGTTTTTTTCCCGATTTCGGAAAATCTGCCCGCAAGGAAAACAACCGGGAAATTCGATATGCCTAAATCTATTATTCATCGGATTGATTTGAAATTCTGTTTGTAAGGATAGTATTTGAAATGAATTGAAATGTGATTTTTCGATGATGGGAAATTGGAAAATTCCCCGGAAAAGCGTCGCAAAGTCTGTATGGTGAGAATTTTGTTTGTCATCGATTGACTGAACTTCGGTTTGTAAGCAAAGTATGATAAATAATTGGACACGTATTTTCCCGATTTCGAAAAATCTGCGCGCGAGGAAAATTCCCGGGAAATTCGATAGCAAATTTTTTTCATCCGATTGGCTTGAAATTCGGTTTGTAAGGATAGTAAGTGATATTATTTGTAATTCTAAGTTGGAAAATTTGACCTTAGGATTGGCTTTAAACTTGGTTTGTAAGGATAGTATAAGAAATAACGAAATAACAGTAACTCGGGCTGCCGTTTTCATTGACTGGCTGTGTGCGGACCTGGACCTCGACCTGGAGATGGCACTGGACCTGGACGTGGAAGTGGACGTGGACCTGAAAGTGGCCATTGAGGTGGCCATGGAGGTAACCATGGAGGTGGCCGTGGAGGTGGCCATGGAGGTGTCCATGGAGGTGACCATGTGGTGCCATGGAGGTGGCCATGGAGGTGGCCATGGAGGTGGCCAGTGCTGGAGGTGGCCATGGAGGTGGAAAATGGTCCAAAACCGCAATATTTGCAAAATTCTTAATCTCGGTGAAACTTTGGGGATTGGCTAGACGCTTGCCCGGAAGGTTTTTAGGCAGAAGAAATGGGCGGAAAATGGTGCACAATCTGCGAAATTTGAAAAGTTATAGCGTTCATCCGGATGCAATGCAACTTTGAGGAATGGTTGGAGAATTGGTGGAAAATGTTGTTTGTTGGTTGATCTTTATCAAATTGTGTTTGTAAGCTTTAAATTTGAAAAGTTCACCCACCAAGATCGGAAATTTTAGGAGACTTTATTTTTTACCGCGGAAGGGCATAAGAGTTAAGAAAAGAAAAACTGATACTCTTATCGATTAAAATACTTACCGACGGCGGCGCAGCAGCAAGCAGGGATATTTAGTACATCTATAAATAATAACTTAATAAATTGTTATATAAATGTATAAATCCAAGAGATATTAGATAAAATTATATATATTAAATGTTTACATATTATGTCTGTATTTTTGGATTGCGAAATTTTTCATAAGAATTGTTAACTATATAATAATATATTAAATATTTATATATATATAGATTATCTATTAATCTTGTACTTAGTATACATTTTTTTAAATATTCTTTTTATTATCGAGTTTTCATTCTATTAAAAAAAATTAAAAAAAAAAAATTATTATTACGTAATTATTTTATAATTTATTTATTTAATTTAATTTGTATACCCTTGCAAAGGGTTTTATAAAATTGTCCGGATGTTTGTAACGCAAAGAAGGAAGCATCTCCGACCACATAAAGTATATATATTCTTGATCAGCACGACGAGCTGAGTTGATTTAGCCCTGTCCGTCTGTCAATTTTAAAGCTATCCTCACCAAACTTTGCACGAAGTCTTTTGGTACAAATACGCTGCACATTTGTCGGAACCGGCCGGATCGGACAACTATAGCATACAGCTGCCTTAGGAACGATCGGTCGAAAAACTAGTCTTAAAGAGAAAAACTTTTTTGTTTTTAAAGGAAATGCCTCCAAAGTACGTATTTCTTAGTTAACTATCCCTTCCCATGATTTCATTAAGTTTGGTCGAAGTCGGATGACTATAGCATATAGCTGCCATAGGAACGATCGGTAGAAAAACTAGTTCTAGTGAGAAAAACTTTTTTGTTTTTAATAAAAACGCCCTTTTTATTGGCATACACTTATTTTATATACTTTGGACACATTTCTACAAAGTTTTATCAAAATCGGATGACTATACCATATAGCTGCAGTATGAATGATCGGTCGAAAAAGAAGTTCTAGTGAGAAATACTTTTTGTTTAAAGTGGGATCGCCTCCAAATTTCGCAATTAACAGTGTATTATGCTTTTCCATGATTTCACCAAGTTTAATCGAAATCAGACATCTTTATAGTATAGATCACATAGAAAAGTAATGTCCAAAAACTATTCTTAGAAAAACTTTTTTGTTTTCAGTGGAAGCTGCAAGGGTATACAAAACTTCGGCCGAGCCGAAGGTAACTTTCCCCAATTTTTTTTCTTTTTAAATGGCAGATGGCGCTACGCCTTATTTATGTTGTTAAAATACATCAAGACAAAGATCGGAGAAATAAATTTGGATTTGATTTGAGAAGAACAAATAAAATAGATGGTGAGATCTCTTCGGTGTAATCGATTTCCTATTTAGAACCAGAAAAAGCAGAATGAAGTGGAAGATGCAGGTGTTCTTTTTATTGTTGTGGTGTTTCATGAAAGGAGAGCGTCTGTCACTAGACTCTTGTATCCAAGCCACAAACAGAATAAATTTTCCAATGAAAATATTTCACTAAGATTGACATTTTCGAGCCCATTGTCCATCACTTGCTGAAGGACAAGCTGAAATTGTATGAAAGTGAAAGGCAGCCAAGACGTTTGGCCGTATATGTGGGTGTGCTGTAATGATATCCTTATAGCCTGCTAAATTTATGGCAAAGCCGCATAAATTTCGACAATTTTTTTCACGCTTTCACTACAAGGCAAAGCAGAGAAACCTTATCGTATTTTTATTTTAATGGATTTTTTATCTGCTGCCTTTTGCTGCTGCCGCTGCCAATGCTGATGATGATGGCGTTCCCACTTCGAGGACATCAGTCGAGCAGCAGGATAAGCGTAACCACACTGGCCAAATAGCTGGCAACATTTTTCATTTCATTTAACTGTAAGTTGGGGCAAGGAAATGGAAATGGGATTTAATAAGCCAACATTTATTTTAGACATTATTGATGGCGGTTTATTTATCGCACACCCCTCGGCTAGTGGCTCTATTAATGCCAAGCCAAAGCTCCGCCTCCTTATGCGGCAAAACTCAAAAGGATTAAGTCAGCAGAGGGAGACAAAGGGCACACAGCTACGAAAAAGATTCACAGCCGTCGCACAATGCACAAAGCTTGCAACTACCCATTCGCCCCCGGGCAGTGTCCGACGATTATTCAAAATGCAAGTCACACAAGGCAAATGTGAGTGTGTTTGGTTCTGTGTGCGAAAATCCCCGCAGCCATGTTGGCGTCTGTGAGGACCAACACTGAACGAAAATTGGCCAAAGCTCAGGAGAATTTTCAGTTAAGAAAGTGGCATTCCTAGAACCCTAAAGATCCATTCAGAACCGCAACATTGTAACTAAAAAGTTTGGGTACTGAGTCTTATCTTTAAAATTGTAAAAGATGGAAAAGGAAATCTTTCCGCAATAATCTTCAGCCTCTATATCCAAAGTTCGAGCTGTAAGTAATCCTCCACCCTTTTGATAGTGATTTAAGATGACAGAACATGATGCTAACTTAAAAGTGTCGCCAAACATGGTTACCTATTGATCTAGTTGGTTATATTTGAAATAGTCTTTGATGCCTTCAACGAAAATACTAGAAACAGATCTGAGTCCTCGGAATACGATTATTTCTTCGCAAGTGTGACTAACAATAGGTTGGTTAACGATAGTTTGCAAAGATTTTGATGGGCGAACACTTAAACTTTGCTTTAACAGCCCGAGCTTTTCTGCATAATTTGGGTACTATTTTAGTATCTTTGAATGACGAACTTCATACCTCTATCCCGATGTACGCACACAATACATGAATCAAGCGTCTCTGGCAAAATCAGCCATTTTGGCATCAAAAAATGTGGAGGTTAACGCCGACTTAAACTTTAAGATACAGCAGTCTCTGCCTGGCGACATGGTATCAAACAAATCGATCGATAAATTAGCCAACAGAGTTGTTGAACTTATTGGATTTGCCACGCTTTACCCTTTACTTCTACGACTGAAAGTTGGTTATCCGCTTATTTTACTTTGGAAATTGAACCCATCACGACTGTGCAACGGCAACGGTCATTAAAAAATCGATAAAAATCATTATCGAAGCCACTATGTTAAACGGAAAATACCAAATTGTAAATATTTTGCTGACTCGAATTCCAATGATTCTTACAGACTTCACAATTGAGTTCAAACGCGTTCAATTTCCTTTTAAAGTTGGATTCGCAATGACAATCAAATAGTCGCAAGGCTAAGCGATGTCCGTTTGCATCTTAGATTTTGGCACACCAAGTTTTTTTACACGGAAAATTATACACCCTGAAAATAGCTTAAATTTCTATGAAAAAATTAAAACAAAAAATGAAAAACAGCAAAAACAGAAAAAACAAAAATTTTAAATTGTTGTTTGATTGTAAGATGGGCGCCCTAACTTTTGAAACATTGGAGCTCTTGATTCAAGAGCGAACATTCTAGGTTTTTGACATTGCACCATGCTCTTGATTCAAGAATGACCAATCTTGGATCGGACTACGATTAACACTTGATTCAGGTATGTTTCTACTTGATTTAAGAATGTTTTGTACTTGGTTCAAGTTATGAAGCTCTTGGACTTAGAAAAAGGTATAAAATGTTCAGTAAGTAATTTCGTTTTTATAGTGCAATTTTAAAACAATTTTTTAAATTGTAGTAAACATTTTATGAAATTATATATTCTCCATTTTGTCCAATACCTTTTGCCAACTTTCGGGCAAAAGATTGATTCCACGCTCATAAAATTTTGGATCCTTGCAGGCAAAAAACTGGCTTTTGACGTCCTATGAAGGTTCTCCCATCCAAAAACATTTTGCAGAACTGAAAAGTAATATCCGCCAACAGATGAACAAACAGATCTCAGAAAAGGTAAAAGATAGAGGTTTGACAAGTCGGGGTCACAAGCATATAAAGGGTGATTTTTTAAGAGCTATTGGAAAGTTTTTCACATAAAATTCAGAAAAATGCGTGAAATCTTTATTTGAATCGATAGTACGGTCCATATGATTTAATGTTTGAAGATTATTTCATGCAAATGTTGACCGTGACTGCGCCTTAAATGGTCCAGTCCGCTTAGTCCAATTTTGGCATACTCTTTCCAACATTTCGGCCGGTATCTCACGAATAAATGCTTGTCTGTATAGACATTAGCTTTAACATAGCCCCACGATCTAGGCGGCCAATTGACCATCCATTGTTGCGCGTGCTGTGTGGCATGTGGCACCGCCTTGTTGAAACCACATGTTATGCAAGTCAAGCTCTTGCATCTTTTTCTGGATGCATTGGTAGCTCTTGCAATGCTTCTGGCTGATATTTACTACAAAATCGACAATTCTGCTTATTTACATTGAGCCAAAAATGAGCTTCGTCGCTGAACACAATTTTTCGGTAAAAAAGTGGATCTTCGGCCAACTTTCCAAGAGCCCATTCACCAAAAATTCTACGTTGCGGTAGGTCGTTCGGCTTCAATTCTTGCACCAGCTGTATTTTGAAAGGCTTCACACCTAAATCCTTCCGCAAAATTTTCCACGTTGTTGAGTAACAGAGGCCCAATTGCTGCGAACGGCGACGAATCGATAATTGATGGTCATCATTAACACTGGCCGATACAGCTGCGATATTTTCTTCAGTTCGCACTTTACGTAAGCGTGTTGGTGGTTTAATGTCCAACAATGTAAATTTGGTGCGAAATTTAGTCACAATAGCCCGAATAGCCGCTTCAGTGGGTCGACTAAACCTACCATAAAATGGATGAAGCGCGCGATGAACTTTCTTAACAGAGCACGCATTTTGATAATAAAATTCAATAATTTGCAAGCTATGTTCGTTTGTAAACGATTCATGGTTAAATTATAGACCAAACTGAAGATGTTTGACAGTGAAACAAAACACGAAACGTGCGTGAGCTGTTTAAACCTGTGTTGCCAAAAAAGATAATAGCTAAAAAATCACCCTTTACTTGCAGGCAGATCTAGTTAATTTCCAACTTATCATTTCACCCGCAATTTAGAAACTCGGCAGTTTGATAGATATAAGGTTCGTTACTTCTGGACATATTGAGTAATCGGGGTTCTTCATCGATCCGATTAATCGAATGAACGATAGTCAAGTTTGAAGCAAAAGAACTATAAAGAAAATAATCATACACTGGGTACTGAGTATATTATAGTTGGGCTTGACCGACTTTCTTACTTGTTTTATATAGGTTTTCAAATATATAACAATGAAATCGAAGAATCTGTGACAATGAATATAACAATGAACCTGTAAAGTTCAGCTTCCTATCTCTTATGGTTTGGGCTGTGCGGCGGTCACCAGTGAGTGAGTCTGGTTGAACAGTTTTATAGACTAGCTGAAATTCTGGATCACTAAAGCTATTAAAACAGATAAATCAGTTTTTCTTTTCCGACCTGGGGGGATGTATTTGATCTATTTTTGTCCCCCGTAGAGTAACAAAAAGCGGCTTATTTTACAATACTATTCCAATATCAGCCCGGATCCTCACCGATCCAATAAGCTTTTTTTACAATTGGAGATGCCAAACGTATCTGGTCACACTTAAAGCAAATTCTACAATACAAGCTAATGATTAAAATAAGTTTTCTAGGACACTTCTTAAATATCTTGCCAAAAGAAAACGCATCTCAATTGATAAGCAAACAAGCAGACCTCATATTCTTGTACTTCCATACCCCGCCCCCCCCCCCCCGCGCCCCTTACGCCCGCCCCCGGCGGCGCCCCGCGCGGCCGTCTTGCTTTTTAGGACGTCCTTCTTGCCCTTTCTTTCTTTTCCTCGGGCGAATCGTCTTTTCTCTGTGGTTTTTTTTAAGTGCATCGCAATCCTGATCTGCTCCCAGTGGCCCCCTCCTGCCTGAAGGCTTTAGATTTCGGTGCCGCGAATGTGACTCGCTCGCTTGGCCCTGCCTCGCCTGCAATTGCCGCATGTAAATTCTTAAAGTAGTACTTAGCGCTATTATTTATTATATTCCAACACTTTCAACACCTCTCAACAAGTAACGAGCCGGCAGACTGGGGAGTTGAAAGTTCGGAGCTGGAGCTGGTGCTGGTTTACCCCCCTTCAGCTGGTGTTGCTGCTGTTGCATTTGGTTCATTGTTGCATTTGCAGTTGTTTTTGTTGCAGTTGTAGCTACTGCTGTTGCAGCAAGTCCTCGACGTTGTGTTGTGTAGAAATTTATGAATATTGCATGGTAATAAAGCGAAGTATTTCATTACGGACTGACTCATGAGATGCCACGCAAACACATGGAGAGCTGAATATGTTTTAAATATTGTATGAATAAAAGTTGGTAAAGAAATGGGAATTAAAATAAAAGGAAGCCAAAGGTTTTTAATAAACAAAATACGTGATGTTAAGGCAGATTGAAAGTCTTTTGGTATTCCACTTTCTCCTGACAGTTACCTACATAGATCAACTGAAATCAAGCCCAATAATTCCAAGCCCTTGGTATAAAATAGCGAACTTTCGTTTGAATGAATTCACATTGAATTTATTATTCGTATAATTCAGAAAATTAAAACAATACGCCACATAAATGCTCACAGAGGCGCACTTCCAGCTGACAGCCATTGTTGGATGCGGTGGTCAGCATCCTGCATTCCCTTATTTCAATTCCAACGGCGCCGCGTCTATTCAAATGTAAATTTTTCATGGCATTTCCCAATTTCTGATTATTTTTTTTTTGTGTCGTGTTTGCTAGGCGTTTGCACAAAACGAATTGCCTGCCATATCCTTCCGCGTATTAATTTTTAACCACAAAAAAAAAAAAAAAATACTTGTAGTACAGAGAAATCTGAGGCTGTCTCCAGGGTTGTGCATGAGGACGAACAATTGGTGTGCCAGACAACTGTCAGAGTCGTTTGTAATTGTCGACGCGGCCATCAACGCGCCTGAATCGCATTTAATAATTATTAAAATTATTCTTGTTGAAATGATTATGGCGGTTGTAAGTGGCGCGCCCTTCTCTCGTCCGCTGTCGCCCTCCCCGACGAATTATGCGAGGCATAAATCTTTTGGTGGTTTTCACAGTCGAAGTGTCGTCGTGTCGTTGATGTGGCCACTGAGCGAAGCATTCCGGCTGCGTTGGGGAATTTCTTAGGCTTTAAAATAGAAACATTAATGTTCCTTTTTAACAGCGAGATTTAATTATCAAATTTTGAAGGAGGGTTCAAACTCCTAGGCAATGTGTAACCAAATAACCTTGCAGAAAAAAATAAGATAACTGCCAATTTGTGGTATTCGGGCCATCAATTTTTCCCCAATCAAATAAAGAAAAAATAGGGGAAAGTTAACTTCGGCTCGGCCGAAGTTTTGTATACCCTTGCAGCTTCCATTGAAAGCAAAAAAGGTTTTTCAAACAAATAGTACTTTTTGGACCTTACTTTTCTATGGGATCTATACTATATAGATGTCTGATTTCGTCCAAACTAGGTGAAATCATGGAAAAGCATAATACACTGTTAATTACGAAATTTGGAGGCGATCCCATTTAAAACAAAAAAGTTTTTCTCACTAGAACTTCTTTTTCGACCGATCATTCATTCTGCAGCTATATGCTATAGTCATCCGATTTTGATTAAACTTTGTAGAAATGTGTCCAAAGTATATAAAATAAGTGTATGCCAATAAAAAGGGCGTTTTGATTAAGAACAAAAAAGTTTCTCTCACTCGAACTAGTTTTTCGACCGATCGTTCCTATGGCAGCTATATGCTACAGTCATCCGATTTCGACCAAACTTTGTAGAATTGTGTAAAAGTATATAAGTTAAGTGTATGCCA
Organism: Lordiphosa collinella; assembly: GCA_018904265.1. Classification (NCBI taxonomy): domain Eukaryota; kingdom Metazoa; phylum Arthropoda; class Insecta; order Diptera; family Drosophilidae; genus Lordiphosa; species Lordiphosa collinella. The sequence continues at coordinate 14,557 of JAEIFV010000524.1, forward strand.
ATGATAAGGACGTTTTTTCTACCGATCGTTCCTATGGCAGCTATATGCTATAGTCATCCGATTTCGACCAAACTTAGTAAAATCATGGGAAAGGATAGTTAACTAAGAAATACGTACTTTGGAGGCGTTTCCTTTAAAAACAAAATTTAGCCCGCCGCCTTCTGCCAGCCTCCTCCGCCCCACCACACGCACCGATCGTTCTTTTCAGATTTCTCAGTCCGGCGAACAGACATCTTATAGTACGTCCCATAGAGAAGTGAGGTCCAAAAGTTGTCTTAGAAAAACTATTTAGTTTCCTATGGCACGCTATATGCTATAGTCATCCGATCCGGCCGGTTCCGACAAATGTGCAGCGTATTTGTACCAAAAGACTTCGTGCAAAGTTTGGTGAGGATAGCTTTAAAACTGACGGAGGAGATAGCATAGAAACAGACAGACGGACAAGGCTAAATCAACTCAGCTCGTCGTGCTGATCAAGAATATATATACTTTATGTGGTCGGAGATGCTTCCTTCAATTCAACATCCGCACAATTTTATAATACCCTCTGCAAGGGTATAAAAATCTCGACGTGATGGACAATTTCTGAAATTGCAGTTTTGCATATCACACGAAAATCATCTCGAATCACTACCAACCATTCAAGATACTGGACCTTGTTGCCTAGTGTAATTTGAGAGCTTTACTTTTATTTGAATTTTTCTTCCCAAACTGTGGTGCTCACTTATTTCCGAAAAGACTACGACTTGTGGGATCGTAGACTACACTATTCCCAACAGCAAAGGATTAACGGTGAAAACTGGATGTTATATGTTTCCATATAGTCAGACTCGAATTCGTAAACAGTTATTGGTTGATTATGTTTAGAGATGAGATAGAGATCTACTACGAATTGTTCGTCATTGACTTATGTTTGAGTTATTGCCGTTGTCATTTTGTTGAAAACGATTGAACTTGTCCAACGTTATTCTATCTTTTCTTTCAGATTAATCGCTGAGATTATTGCAATAGCCCAAAGAAGATACCAAACTGATTTAAGTCATCGGTGTGGTCAACTATTTCCACATTATTGATTATCAACTACTCCTCAAATTACCCATTATTTGAGTCGTAAGTAACCAAATCTCACAAATGAATATTTCAAATTAATCCAAATTTATTTTGAATGGTTTTATTTTTGATAATCGAAGTTGTTGAGAAGTGTTATGGATTTGATGAAGCGAAATTTGAGAGAATCCTGAGTGTTCAAATTGATTGTGGTAAATTTGTGACTGTGTTTGTGTGGTTTACATGGTATTCCTGCGTAATGTTGCTCAGTTTAACAAATTTTTCTTATTGCAACTAATATTTTTAGGTGCTAACAAAGTTTCAGATAAGATTTGGCAAACAGTATTGTTTTTTAGTTTGAGAAAATTTAAAGATGAGCAGCTTTCCGCATCTCTGGTGTGTTGTTGGTGCCGGAGCTGGTCCATGCACAAGCTCTTTCACCGGTGCAGGTAGTCTGCGCACAGGTAGTCTTCCTTCCTTGTTGCAGTTGACACTGTTATTCTGTGGCCGGTGCTGGGCCGCACTGGCTGCAAGTGAAGTTGCAGTATACACTTGTTAATGGTCCCTCGCAGTCCGGTGGGCACTTCTTCTGCTGGTTTGGAATCTGTAATTTGAGGGGAGGATTAATTTGGTAGCCAATAACTTGTATATTAGACTGGAAGTGAGTGTCTTGTGTTTTAATTTCTTTCTTTGCTCTATGTTTGACGACACTGCGTCTGCTCTTGGGCATTTTTATTAATTCACACAATTACTGGGCATTTATTTGACAGTCTACACACTACTCACTCAGTCATGTCGTTGTTTTGGAGGTGTTTTTCTTAGTAGTTTTCCATCCGAAGATCCAGCTCGGAGTCACAAACGCCATGTAATGTCCTGCTTGTTCCCAGATTTCCAATTGAAGTTCAATAATATTAAATGGACCCTGGCAACATAGATTATTATTTTTCCAAAAAGATTAGCACTCCTCTTGTTAATTGTACGTCTCGATAGGTTCGCAAATGAAACCAAACTAAGAGAAGCATAATAGAACATAGAGCATGGCAGCTGAGCGTGGAGGCTTTGTTATTTACTGATAAGATGTACCTACGTAATCAATAGCCTAGAATGGCCAAATTTATAGGGGTCAGAGAGAGGTTCAGAATTGGAGATAACAAGTGTTAAAATCACTTGGCGGAAGTGCCTTTGTCTATGTATAAATTTTTATACTCTGAACCAAAGGTACAAAGAGTATACTAAGTTTGTGCAAAAGAATGTAACAGCCAGAAGGAAGCATCTCTAATTCCTACAGTGAATCAATAAAGTATTGGCACAGTTTCATTTTCAAAGTTTGTTGCTAAATATATTTGTTTATATTGAACTTAAAGAAAATAGAAAGATGCAACATATTTTATTACATTTCCTTTTACAAAAAAAAATAGGGGAAAGTTAACTTCGGCTCGGCCGAAGTTTTGTATACCCTTGCAGCTTCCATTGAAAACAAAAAAGTTTTTCTAACGAAGATTGCTTTTTGGACCTTACCTTTCTATGGGATCTATACTATAAAGAAGTCTGATTTCGAGCAAACATGGTGAAATCGTGGAAAAGCATAATACACTGTTTATTACGAAATTTGGAGGCGATCCCATTTAAAACAAAAAATTTTTTTATACCCTTGCAGAGGGTATTACAAAATTGTCCGGATGTTTGTAACGCATTGAAGGAAGCATCTCCGATTACATAAAGTATATATATTCTTGATCAGCACGACGAGCTGAGTTGATTTAGCCCTGACCGTCTGTCCGTCTGTCCGTCAGTCTGTCCGTCTGTTTCTATGCTATCTCCTCCGTCAGTTTTAAAGCTATCCTCACCAAACTTTGTACGAAGTCTTTTGGTACAAATACGCTGCAAATTTGTCGGAACCGGCCGGATCGGATGACTATAGCATATAGCTGTCATAGGAACAATCGGTCGAAAAACTATTCTTAGTGAGAAAAACTTTTTTGTTTTTTATGGAAACGCCTCCAAAGTACGTATTACTTAGTTAACTATCCTTTCCCATGATTTCGGTGTGTTTGGTCGAAATCGGATACTATCTGAAATGAGAAAAACTTTTTTGTTTTATTACTTTGTAATTAACAGTGGTCGAAATCAGACATCTATATAGTATATCACGGCGGTTAGAACCTAGCTTTAATAGAGAGAATCGTGCTGCAAGTTTCAGCACAGCAGCCCACACATTACGAAACTTGCCTTGGATGACTTTAATGCATTACTTACCAATCGCTCCGCACAACTTCGGTAAACTATTCCACTTATAAAATCGACAATTTAAGCAAGTTTTTACAATTTATTTGACAATTATTGATTTGATTTTATATAAAAGAATATACAAAATATTTAGTTTTTTGATTTAGTTTTTGATTACAGTTTCAAGTTTTGGCAGATTTCGGACGAACTAGCATTTTCACTGATTTCAAATTAATATAGTTCCAGTTATTAAGCGCATACATGCCGTCCTTGTGATGACCTCCTTGCGGGTAATACTTTCCATTGGGGTTACTGAAAAAATAAAATTATCAAAATTAAACCTAAACATTTTTCAAGTATTTGGTTACTTACAAAAACGTACAACCAGCATACCACCAGGCACCATGACGATCAACAGCGCAGTTTGTACCTTTCCGTTTATCGTTATTATGATCTTTCGTTGAAAACTTTTGACCATTATTATAAAATACCATATCTGTATAACCATCAGTAATAGTACATTCCCCCACAGAGAGAACAAAGCCTTCACTTTCGCTGCCTACTTTAAACTTCCTACAATGCTGAAAATAATTTCTACCATCGAAAAATTTACCCTGTGCATAAAATTCATGTGGCTCGTAATTGGTTAGCAAATGGACTATTTTCAAACCTAAAGAAAATTCTCCGTTAAAGCTGCCAAAACCTACGCTATAATCATTCCAGTCTCGATAAAAGTCTACGCTGCCATCAAAACGTTTTTGTATAAGTGTCCATCCTGCACCAAAACTATCACCATCGCTTTCACAGCGAACTGCGAAAGGATTTACTTCAGGTAGTTTAATTGTAAAAATACCTGAAGGCTGTCCTTCAATACGACTGCAACTGGAGGCGGGCAATTTTTCACCTGAGGCTGTGCACTCTGATAGGTTGGCTTTTAAGTTAATTGATTCGGCTTTTAACATATTATTGTTATTTTCTAGACTTTCGATTTTCTGCTCTAATTTAGTTTTTTCGCCTTCTAACAATTTGTTGCCATTTTCTAGTCTTTCGATTTTCTGCTCTAAATTTGCTTTGATAACTGATAGATTTGTCTCAATTTTAATTTTTTCGTCTGTTAATAAAGTGATGTTATTTTCAAGGCCTTTGATTTTGTGTCCTAAAGTAGCTTTGACCTCTGTTAGGTTATTCTGAATTCGAATTTTTTCGTCTTCTAAGCCAGCGATTTTCTGCTCCAACAATTTGTTGGTACTTTCAGTTTTATTCTTTTCCATTTCTTTTAGCTGAAAATTTAACCATTTGTTGTTATTTTCTAGATTTCGATTCTAAATTAGCTTTGAGACTGATAGATTTGTCTCAATTTTAATTTTTTCCTCTTCTAACAATTTGTTGGTACTTTCTAATCCTTCTATTTTCTTCTCTAAATTAGCTCGGACCTCTGTTAGATTTTTCTCAATTGCAATTTTTTCGCTTTCCAACCTTTTATTGGCACTTTCAGTTTTATTCTTTTCACTTTTCGTTTCTTCTAGCTGCAAATTTAATTTACTGATTTCCTTTTTAAATTCCGATTCTTTATCTAATTGTTGTCTAACTCGGCCTATAAAGCGATTGACTTGTTCGTTATTGAATGTACAATCCCTCCCATTCTGGTTTTCCAACTTTTCAATTTTATCGTGTAATTGATGTATGTACAAGATCAGATGGTTGCAGATCTTAAAAGAATGCGAAGCACATATGTCGTTCAAGTCCGGCAGAACATGGCAAAACTAGCAACACAACGAGACAAATTGTAAAGTTTTTTATTATCACTTTTCACTTTTATCACTGTTTGGCTTGTGACTTACATCTGTATCCGTTTGTTGTGAATTTGGTGGTTCTTCAGAAATGGATTCCGCCTGATTGATGTGCATCATCAGCATCAGCATCCAGAAGGCACAGATTGTGATTGTTCCAAATAGATTCACTCTCATTTTGTTAAGTCGCGTCTCGATAGGTTCGCTAATGAATTGAAACTAAGTGAAACCCAAAAGAACATAGAGCATTGAAGCTGCGCGTGGAGGCTTTGCTACTTACTGATAAGATGTACCTACGTAATCAATAGCCTCGAACGCCAAAATTTCTAGGGGTCATGGGTCAAATTTTGAATTTGAGATAACTAAAATTGTTTAAAATCACTAGGCGGATGTGACTTTGCTTATGTATTTATTAATACGCTTGCAGAGGGTATTATGAAATTGTCCGTATGTTTGTAACGCACAGAACATCTCCGACCACATTAATTATCAGGCCTGTTCTCAATTCCAATTCCACACAGCAACTTTTCGGAAACGAAATTGATTCAGTTTCTCGAAACGAAAGCGTTTTACGTTTTAAGCTACACTCATGGACAAAATAATAGGAGGGTTTTTTTTTTCTTCTTCAACTTTTTTATTTCTAATTCATTTCTTCTCTAATCTCAACAAATCAAAGTTTTTTCAAAACTTATATTAATTGTCTTTAAACAAAAAGTAAAAACAGTTTCACAAACCCTTTAATATACAACTTACTTAAATATTTCCTTAAATCCGCCAATTTTGGCTGGACATAATAATAGGTGTAAGAAGATAAATGTTTAAATTAAATCAAGATTTCACTATTTTTGGTCTTGTTTTATATTAAACTAAGTATCTGGCAGCTAATAACCAGTAAACACGCCATTATTTTGCAAGACTTTCTCCATTCGTCTTGGCATGGAGGATATTAACTTGCGACAAGTTCCAATTGGAATGTTGTACCATGCTTTTTGGACAATATCCCAAAGTTGATTTTTACTTTGACAAAAAGTCTTTCTGACCTCTCTTTTGAGTTCACCCCAGTGATTCTCGAAGGGATTGAGGTCCGGGGATTGACTTGGCCACTCAAGAACATCCACATTTTGCTCTCGGAACCAATCCTTTACTACTCGTGAGGCGAGCTTCGGTTCGTTATCTTGCTGGAACTTCCATAAAAGTGGCATATTATCCTCGGCTTATGGTAGCATAACCGTGTCCAATAGATCTTTGTATACGAATCTGTCCATTATTCCGTCAATACGATGAATCGGACCAACATCATACCATGAAAAGCAGCCCCATACCATTAGGCTACCACCTCCATGTTTCACAGTTTTATATGTGTACTTGGGATCAAATTCTTTGCCTTTGCCGGACGACGAACATTCCTTTTGGCATCATTTCCAAATAAATCTATTTTGGTTTCGTCACTCCAGAGTATATTACGCCATTTTTACTCACCCGCCGGGTCCTTCCTACGATCTAATGCAAATTTGTTCCTCATCTGTAAATTTGCCGACCGAAACAAAGGAACGCTGCGAGCAATCCTACCTTGTAGGTTTGCTACTGCCAATCGTCGCCGAATGGTCCGTGATGACACAATATTCCCATATTCATTGGCAATCGTCGTGGAAGACTTGAACGGGTAGCGTTTAACCAACTGAACCATGCGATCGTCGGTCTTAGATGATGATTTCTTAGGTGCTCCCCGAGATTCACCTATTTTTTCCGATTTTGAGGTATTGGTTACGAAGTTTTGAGAACGTTTCATTAACATGGCATTGGATTTATACGTTTTTCCTTCATCTTCACCTCCGCACTGCAGTGACGCCCACGGCCCATCTCATACAATTTTAATGACTATTAAGTCCATATTTAGTCATATTTTCTTAATATCTTACCTTCTGCAACCAAATAATTGTATTTATAAACTACATGTTAATGTTTTGCTTCATACACCTATTTTATTGACCAGCCGAGTTGGCAGTCTAGCCAATAAAACAATCCACAATTTTACCCAGAAAGCTTATTAATTCTGTGAATTAGCCCAATTCGTACCGAAACAGTGTGACCATATTAAAAAAGTATTATATTATTATTAATTATTAAATGTTATGTTTATATCGATTTAAATCATGATTTCTTTAATTTGCAAAATCTAATTGGTTTCTGTTTATGCTACTTTTATGAATTCACAAAATGTCGTCAGCTGTCGAAACGTTAGGGTTTTTGTTCAGTGCGTGTTCGCCTGTTGACGGAAAAGGTTGAGTGCGGACGAATTTTTTGGAACCCTTAACCCTTAGGCAAAACGACATTTTGCAATGTGAGCCGCAGACACGTGGATGGCGTTAAATTTATAAAGGCACCAAAATGTTTGGGGAGGAATCGCTGCAATTTGTCGATTATTTTAGGCGATTATTTTTGGGTTTATTCTGTTTTCTGTCTTTTGTGTTTTATGTTTCGCTTTAATTTGAAACAGCAAACATACAAAAAGAAAATAATGTCGGCACTCGGTACTACACCCAGAGAAATAATCCGTTCTTAATGTACCGAAAATGTGTCTTTTCGTTCTCAATAGTAGGGTAATACCGTTTTTTCTTGAACTGAGAACGACGGTCTTAATAAAAGATCGCTTTTTTTGAGACCGATTTTCTAATTTTAAGAACGCTCTGTTCTTGCTTTAAAAACGAATGGGGACAGTTCTCATAAGTCTAGAAAAAACAAATTTTAAAACACCCACATTATTTTAGAGGTGTGAATTTTTGGTGTATGTACTTTACTCTAGTGGTGGAGAGGATTGACAGGAGAGCAGAAGAAACACAGCGCCCCATATTGGCTCAATTTTATTAAATCATAAAAATTCCTGTTTTACTTCACCTTGTCTGGGACTAGAACTCGGGACCACGGCAACTGAAAAGACGGAAGTATGCACTCGACCACGGTCTTCTCGCGATTCATAGCTGCCTAACGAGAATAAAAGAGTTCTGCCTGAATCATTGAGCAGTGGTAAATAAGCATTTTGGCAACGGTTGGTAGGATATTATTTTCAAGCGCCGTGGTCGTGGGTTCAAATCCCCGTAATGGCATATTTTTTTTTTTTTTAGTACTAATTTTTATTTGAGATGTTTTGAACATTTTCTATATTTTTTAAAATGCTGCGTGGTTCGAAAATCCAATATTCCATTTCATTTCACTTTATCTTTTTATAAACGGAAAACAAGAACCAAACCATTGACCAAATGTTCATGATTTTAGAACCACATTTTGTTTTCTGTTTAGTTTAACTGATTTATATTTATATTTAGATACTCAAACTATATCCTTAGCCATGTTTTTGGTAATAATATAACATAGTTCATCACAAACTTTTAATGTATTTTGTTGTTAGCGATCATCATCATGTCGGACTCGTCGGTCATTTTTTAAGACCCAAACTGAGAACGGGTTTTCTTAATTTGTTCGTCGATCTAGAACGTTTGGTATACTTTTAAGAACGTGGTCTTGTTTTAATAACGGAAAAATCAAGAACGGATTGGGTGTAAAAGTAAGAAAATGGGGCTGCCTTTCGGAACGCCATTTTTTTCTGAGTGTAGGCCCATATAGCCTAAGGTATTTTCATCCGGTTGTGTTATTATTATTTACTGATTTTCTTTAATTTCTTAATCAGCTAAGAATACTGAATTGTTGTCAGGCAATGGTAAAGTAGAGGAAGATAACACGGATAATTGGCTGTACATAGATTTTTCCAAAATAGACGACAATGACAAAAAACGAGCCTGACGATTTGTTAATAGGCATAGAAAACAGCAGAGAAGAAGCGAACTTGGAAGAAAAGAGCTTGGACGAGTTAACAGAGGATGCGGTGGAGTATATAGCGGGCTATATAATAAAAAAATTGAACCTTTTGAATGAGTTGGCCGAAAATGGTTTGATGGAGTGTCTCACGGAGGGCTCATGAAACCGTCTGTCCAGTTCGTAGACAAAATCGAAGAACTAGAACTAATATTTTTAAGTTTTGCTAGTGATAGTTTTAAGATAACAAAAAAAATTAAGGAAACATTGATAAAAGCAGCCGAAAATGTAAATATTAGCTTTAGAATAAAAATGATTTATTTTAAGACTAGAATATATTTTAGGATTAAGAATCTAAGCGAAGGACTGGCAATACAAAAATAAAAACAACGCCTGTTTTCCAAGTTTCAACTCTTGTTATTAAAAAAGGCTAATTAAGACCCCTCGCACCATCTAAGGGTTAATCTTTTCGCTGGAATTTACTAGGATGAGACCCTCTCACTCGCACTCATTGTTTTGATTGTAGAGGTACCAGATTTTTGCCAACGAGACTACCTTCAGTTATTGTATCATGGACCAGCCCTTATATGAGAAAACAAAAGATCTGGCAACACCAGCGCAGCGTTTAGTTGGCTGCGCTTCGGTATTCATGATTTGACGGCCAGTTCATAGTCAACTTTCGTGAGAAGTCGAATACATGAAATGGTGTTTATGCTCGCACTCTCGGACCCATTTTATGAAATGATTTTGCGAAATGAGCATTGCATAAACGTAGTAATAGTATAAGTCTCACTTGTCAAATAGCCTTCAAGTTGGAGTGGATGCGTTAAATGGTTCTCGAGAACGAGTGTGTCCAATACGTGTACCAAACTAAATTAAGACCAACAAAATTGGTATCAATATCAATTTGATACACGTTGTCTCAAATTGAAACTAAGACTAGTATCGGTTTTTATACCCTTGTAGAGGGTATTATAAAATTGTGCGGATGTTTGTAACGCATTGAAGGAAGCATCTCCGACCACATAAAGTATATATATTCTTGATCAGCATGACGAGCTGAGTTGATTTAGCCCTGTCCGTCTGTCCGTCCGTCTGTCTGTCTGTTTCTATGCTATCTCCTCCGTCGTTTTAAAGCTATCCTCACCAAACTTTGCACGAAGTCTTCTGGTACATATACACTGCAACCGGCCGGATCGGATAACTATAGCATATGGCTGCCATAGGAACGATCGGTCGAAAAACTAGTTCTAGTGAGAAAAACTTTTTTGTTTTTAATGAAAACGTCCTTATCATTGGCATACACTTATTTTATTTACTTTGGACACATTTCTACAAAGTTTTATCAAAATCGGATGACTATAGCATATAGCTGCAGTATGAATGATCGGTCGAAAAAGAAGTTCAAGTGAGAAAAACTTTTTGTCTTAAATGACACCGCCTCCAAATTTCGCAATTAACAGTGTATTATGCTTTTCCATGATTTCACCAAGTTTAATCGAAATCAGACATCTCTATAGTGTAGATCCCATAGAAAAGTAATGTCCAAAAAGTATTCTTAGAAAAACTTTTTTGTTATCAATGGAAGCTGCAAGGGTATACAAAACTTCGGCCGAACCGAAGTTAACTTTCCCCTATTTTTTTCCATAAAAATGTTGAACTTATGCCGCCCAAACTGAAATCTGGTGAACTGAAATTTGATGAAATCATTTTCCGTGTTCATCTGACTCTGTAGGAACTTGCTGTCAAAAATGTGTCTTGAAGATGATAAAGAAAATTATTTTTCAATCTTCAAAAGATGCTATCATATTGTTAACATAAGCCTGCAAATTTTCATACCGTCATACCCAAGCAATTGTTAATGACTGTCTTTACGGAATCCCAGGCAATTTTTTCCTTTTGCATTTAGTAGGTGGCCAAATTCATCGTTTTTCATCAGCTATCGTATATCTGGTCCGTTTAATACACCTGAAATTACCATTTTATTCATAAAAAAAGAATTTACAAAAAAAAATCGTATGAAGGGCTAGTGGTAACTTTGTCTTTTTTCGACTTGCGCAGTGTTATTATTTAATTGCTAAGAAGTGTACGAAATAGTTAGCTTCTTACAAATTGCTCAATTGTAAGCATATTTATATGCTTATTGCCAGCTCGTGATGATCCTGCCAAGACCATCAATTGCAATAACATTGCTTCGTCTTTCTCCAAAGCTATTAATAAAATACCATCATCAAAATCCATCTTACTTGCAGCAACTTATCCTTTCACAATGTCAACAAATCCCAGTCAGCTGTTCAATGGATGCAACAATGCCATAATGGAGCCAATTCGAACGCCTTTACGCATCCTTTCGATAAATCGTGATGTCGATGACAGAATCACGGCTGTGAGAACCTATCATTATTAGAAAAACGTGCTGCAAGGGTATGCAAACTTCGGCCGAGCCGACGTCAACTTTCCCCAAATTTTCAATATGATAATATGATACGTATGGCCGCGACAATCCGGCTATCTTACACATCTCGAAGTCCAGCCGTTCATCCAATGTTTTAAAAAGTTATCGTAAAACAGCCGTAAAGTTCAGCACAGCAGCCTACACATTACGAAACTTGCCATGGATGACTTTAATGCATTACTTACCAACCGCTCCGCACAATTCGGTAAACTATTCCACTTATAAAATCGACAATTTAAGCAAGTTTTTACAATTTATTTGACAATTATTAATTTGATTTTATATAAAAGAATATAAAAAAATTTAGTTTTTGATTTAGTTATTAATTACAGTTTTAAGTTTTGGCAGATTTCGGACGAATTAGCATTTTCACTGATTTAAAATTAATAAATTCCCAGTTATTTTTATTAAACGCACTCATGCCGTCCTTGTGATAACCTCCTTGCGGGTAATACTTTCCATTGGGGTTACTGAAAAAATAAAATGATCAAAATTAAACCTAAACATTTTTCAAGTATTTGGTTACTTACAAAGTCGTACAACCAGAATACCACCAGGCACCATGACAATCAACAGCGCAGTTTCCACCTTCCCATTTATCGTTATCACGGTCTTTTGTTGAAAACTTTTGACCATCATAATCTCCAATATCGTTATAATTATCAGGAACAGTACATTCACCCGCAGAGAGAACAAAGCCTTCACTCTCGCTGCCTACTTTAAACTTTCTACAATGCTGAAAAAAATTTCTACCATCGAAAAGTTTACCCTGTGCATAAAATTCATGTGGCTCGTAATTGGTTAGCAAATGGACTTTCTCCAAACCTAAGGAAAATTCCCCGTTCAAACTGCCAAAACCTGCACTATAGTCATTCCAGTCTCGATAAAAGTCTACGCTGCCATCAAAACGTTTTTGTATAAGTGTCCATCCTGAACCAAAACTATCATCACAGCGAACTGCGAAAGGATTTACTTCAGGTAGTTTAATTGTAAAAATACCTGAAGGCTGTCCTTCAATTCGACTGCAACTGGAGACAGGCAATTTTTTACCAGAGGCTGTGCACTCTGATAGGTTGGCTTTTAAGTTAATTGATTCGGCTTTTAACAAATTATTGTTATTTTCTAGACCTTCGATTTTCTGCTCTAAATTTGCTTTGACAACTGATAGATTTTTCTCAATTTTAATTTTTTCGTCTGTTAATAAAGTGATGTTATTTTCAAGGTCGTTGATGTTGTGTCCTAAAGTAGCTTTGACCTCTATTAGGTTATTCTGAATTCGAACTTTTTCGTCTTCTAATAATTGGTTGGTAATTTCTAAGCCATCGATTTTCTGCTCCAACAATTTGTTGGTACTTTCTAAGCCTTCTATTTTCTTTTCTAAATTAACTCGGACCTCTGTTAGATTTTTTTCAATTGCAATTTTTTCGCTTTCCAACCTTTTATTGGCACTTTCAGTTTTATTCATTTCACTTTTCGTTTCTTCTAGCTGTAAGTTTAATTTACTGATTTCCTTTTTAAATTCCGATTCCTTATCTAATTGTTCTCTAACTTGGCCTATAAAGCGATTGACTTGTTCGTTATTGAATGTACAATCCCTCCCATTCTGGTTTTCCAACTTTTCAATTTTATCGTGTAGTTGATTTATGTATAATATCAAATGATTGCAGGCCTTAAAAGAATGCGAAGCACTTATGTCGTCCAAATCCGTGGGAACATGGCTGAGCTAGCAACACAACGAGACAAATTAAAATATTTCTTATAATCACTTCTCACTCTTTCACTTTTTGCATATAACTTACATCGGTATCCTTTAGTATATTTTGTGATCCGGCAGAAAAGGACTCCGCCTGATTTGAAAGAATCAGCATCCAGAAGCCAAGGATTATTATTTTGCCAAGAAGATTGGTTCTCATTTTGTTAACTTTTGCGTCTCTATAGGTTCGCTAATGAAACCAAACTAAGCGAAGCCTGAAAAGACATTCAGCATTGAAGCTTAGTGTGGTTGCTTTGCTATGTACTTACTGATAAGAACTTCCAAGTTTGTTTCAAATTTAGAATTTGAGATAACAAGTGTTACTTGTAAAAATGGTTTTTAACCACTTGCCGGATGTGTGTAATCATAATATATTTTTTTATATACTTTTATATAGCTGACCCGGCAATCATTGTTCAGACCTACAAAGTATTTCCTGTGAATAATTTGGTTGTTATCCAGCAACGCAAAATCAAAAAATTCCTTCCAAAATTCATATAAAAAAAAAAATAGGGGAAAGTTAACTTCGGCTCGGCCGAAGTTTTGTATACCCTTGCAGCTTCCATTGAAAACAAAAAAGTTTTTTCAAACTAAGACTACTTTTTGGATCTTACCTTTCTACGGGATCTATACTATATAGATGTCTGATTTCGACCAAACTTTGTAAAATCATGGAAAATCATAATATACTGTCAATTACGAAATTTGGAGGCGATCCCATTTAAAACAAAGTTTTTCTCACTAGAACTACTTTTTCGACCGATCGTTCGCATGGCAGCTATATGCTATAGTCATCCGATGTTGATTAAACTTTGTAGAAATATGTCAATAAAAAGGACGTTTTCATTAAAAACAAAAAAGTTTTCCTCACTCGAACTAGTTTTTCGACCGATCGTTCCTATGGGAGCTATATGCTATAGTCATCCGATTCCGACCCAACTTTGTAAAATTGTGTAAAAGTATATAAAATAAGTGTATGCCAATGATAAGGACGTTTTCATTAAAAACAAAAAAGTTTTTCTCACTAGAACTAGTTTTTCGACCGATCGTTCCTATGGCAGCTATATGCTATGGTCATCCGATTTCGACCAACCTTAGTGAAATCATGGGAAGGGATAGTAAACTAAGAAATACGTACTTTGGAGGCGATTTCATTAAAGACAAAAAAGTTTTTCTCTTTAAGACTAGTTTTTCGACCGATCATTCATACTGCAGCTATTTGCTATAGTTATCCGATTTTGATGAAACTTTGTAGAAAGATGTTAATGTATAAAAAATAAGAATATGCCAATAAAAGGACGTTTTCATTAAACAAAAAGTTTCTCCCTCACTAGAACTAGTTTTTCGACCGATCGTTCCTATGGCAGCTATATGCTATAGTCATCCGATCCGGCCGGTTCCGACAAATGTGCAGCGTATTTGTACCAAAAGACTTCGTGCAAAGTTTGATGAGGATAGCTTTAAAACTGACGGAGGAGATAGCATAGAAACAGACAGACGGACAGACGGACGGACGGACAGGGCTAAATCAACTCAGCTCGTCATGCTGATCAAGATTATATATACTTTATGTGGTCGGAGATGCTTCCTTCAATGCGTTACAAACATCCGCACAATTTTATAATACCCTTTGCTAGGGTATAAAAAGTGTTAAATTGAGAAAAGCTAGTATCAAAATGATACCAAAAGCTTGACAGTCAAAATATCTAAATGATAATTGTTATTATATTGATACTAAAAAATTAATACAAAATAGTGTCAGCCTGATACTAGATAGTATCAATATGATAATTTCGAAATATCATTTTAATACTTTCGAAAATATCAACTTGATACTTGAAGAATTAAAGAGAATTTGATACTCAATAGTTTCAAACTGATGACTAAATAGTGTCATTTTGATGACTACTTTTTTTTTGGGTGTAGGTATGGAAATATAGTTTTGATGTGCTCAAGAATATCAGTTGGATATTTAAGTACCGCTTCATATCGGTCTTTTATTGAAATAAGAAATGTAATTTCTATTTTTATTTTGTTTAAAATGAATTCAACGGAATAATAACTTTAAGTCCATTCTTCACTATCAGTTACATTAAATGTCTAGTATTTCAAGAAGATCTAAGCTGAGTCCTGTTTAATTCCCATATCCGACGAATCCAAATCGAATCGACCAACACGCATTTGGATTTCGCGTGTCACGTTCCGCTGAAGTAGCATCAGAAACAGGCAGTCACAGCTGCTTGTGTGTGGCGCGTGTTTTGGTTCATGGTGGAGCCATCAGTTACCCCATATTTCCTCCAACAGCCCTAATGGCATACGCGCTCTTTGACTGCTTGCAATGGAGCATTTTGTCTTTTCAAAATTAATTTGGTGTCCCTGCGTTTTGGGCTGGTTGGTACTTTTGGGCCAGAACATGATTATGTTGAACATTTCAGTAGTTTTCGGTTTGGTTTTGTTGGGTTTTGTTAGCGGCGCGCTGTTGCTGCATTTCAATTAAATCTCGCTGGCGGGCAATGGTGAATGGATGTGTGGCTGCTGCACTTAATGCATAAATTCTCTGCAGGATATGGGTAAGGACATGATAAATTTTGGATTATTTGGCGTTGAATGCGGTTTTCCAGAGTAGCCCTCAGATTCCTGCTGTTAATCGACGAAAAATGTGAAAGCTAGTTGAGTAAACTAAGCCCATTTTCTGGCAGCACCAATTTTAATTGTTAAACTTTTTTCGAATTTTCCATTTACACATAAATATTTTACCATTTTGGCAGCTGCTTCTGTCAAAATAAAAGCCAAACGATTGTCTGCTTTAAAATTGCTTAAACATTACGATGCATTTGGGAATATCCAGTGCAAGTGGCTTCAAAACAAAATAAAAAATAAAAAAAATAAGGAAAATCGAAAACTTTTCCATTTTCAAAAAGAAAGGCAACCGTTTGCCTGGCAGCAACATCCAATTATTTTTCGATTAGTTTCGCTATCATTCTTCAACAGCAACCAAACATCTGAAACTGAAAACGAACCCAAAACAACAACAGCAACAACACACATAACTCACCCTCCCCGGGAAAATGAGGGTTGGCGGCTGCTGGAAGGGGGGAAGTGGCACATTTGGTGAACGGCAGCCCCGAAAGCCGAATATAAATAAATAAAACATACAAAATGGAAATAAATCTAACTGAAAAGCCATAAAGCATTTTCAGCATTCGCAATTTAATATGTTCGAGGGTATTTTTCTCGCACGTACCAAGAAGATGAACAAAAACACCCACCACTAGCTACATTACCACCATCACAGCCATCACCACCACCACCATCACCACCGCCAGCACCAACACAGCCAAGCCCAAGATGCAAGATGGTGCCTGAAGGCACAGCAAGACAGACAATCGGACAGCTGGACGGACAAGAAAGAAAGCATTCCGCATTGGAAATGGAAATGGTAGAAGAAGGGACCAGAAGGAGCTGCGACTGCTCCTGCTAAGTGTGATATATTTCCTAAGATTATATAAAATGTTTTATTTGTTCTTGTTTGCTTCTTTTGCTTGACTCCTTCGCTGTGTTTTTTTTTCTTGTTTTCTTTCTCAAGCAAATTGCGTGCGTTGCGAGTGAAAAGTGGAGGCAACCCCCATGTGAAAGTGCGAAAAAGGGATATTAGACGTACCTTCCCAGTTTCTTATCCCATGGTTTTTGAGACGCATCGCAACCAGCGAATGAATTATTTTTTGCCCTGCTCATCTAAATTCCACAATGGCGCTCCTGTTGCTGTTGCTGCGAAAATTACAAAAACGCAAACTTTATACATTTGAAAAGCAGCTGGAATGAGCACACTGTGGCATCAAGCAGGTTCACGCAATGAGTTGATGCACCGTGGAACAGAATGCGTCGTTTTGGTGCACTGGTTTTACTCAAACTAAACAAAAATGAGAATTTGGCGAGTGGAGAATTTGGTGATACTTTGGCGATTTACATTAGGTCACTCTTTATTATCTTACAAGGGATATATTGTATCGCTTTTTTCTCACCGAATCGGTGAATTAGCGATATGTGCCCCGAAATTCGCCTTGTATGCGATTCTTCGGGAAATGGTTTGGATGACAGCTTACTACCATACAGTGATGCTTTATACAATCTCCTGTGGACCAAAGCGCATTGTTATTTACGACCTTCTCGTTCTGAGGCGAAGCTCTACTGTCTGCATCGCGAGGCTTTTTCCCAAGCTGAGTGCTTAACTAATGACTGGGTTCTTTACGTTGACGCAATGTTATGGTCTAATAGCCTATTCACATCGGGCAACATCCCACATCCAACATCCATTGGCTGCACCGAAATTTTCTCATCCATTACAACATATCTGGATGTTCCTATCTCATACTGTCTGATTACATTTTCAGCGGCTAATTTTCATGTGCAACACTAAGAATTTGCCATTCACTGTGAAAAAAGGAAATTCATAGTAAACGTTTACATGTTTTTGGACAGAAACAGCTAGAATAAAAATGTAGGAGTCAGCAGCTACAAGTGTTGTTGGAAGACATGAACTCCTCTGCGAACTCGGCAATGAGCGCCCTATAAAATTGATGCAGTATGTTGCACACACTATTGGGTGCAACTCCGAACAGCCTAGCTACTGATCGATACTCAGAGGAAGAGACCAGGGTATAAAGAGCAATAGCAATCCCTTTTTTCCAGCAGAATTGTATTACGAAAGTTCGTAACCTTTTTCCTTAAGATCTCAAGCCGATTTACCAACAAGCAAAACGTTGACTCCATGCTCCATCCTGAAACTTTCCTTAAAAAATTCTTCGTTGTTTTCTGGAACATTTGAGTCCAGCGCCACCTTAAGTGTTTGTAACAATTGGTGTTGTTGTGGCGCCACAGATAAAACAATTTCCTACAATTTGATCACCATTTTTTTTGTTAACTTGCAGCAGCTGATTGCCAATGGATGTTGGATGAGACCAGTGTGAATCGGTGTTTCACATCTTTGAAAAACTCCATTCGTTCCCCAAAGATGTGCTCTGTGTGAAAAG
Source organism: Lordiphosa collinella (assembly GCA_018904265.1). Taxonomy (NCBI): domain Eukaryota; kingdom Metazoa; phylum Arthropoda; class Insecta; order Diptera; family Drosophilidae; genus Lordiphosa; species Lordiphosa collinella. Next base: position 32,668 of record JAEIFV010000524.1, read on the forward strand.
CCTATTATGGTCCGTCCGAACCTGAATTCGAGTCCCAGCTGAGTAAAGTTAATAATACAATTTTTATAAGATTTTCAGAAAGTAGAATCTAGTGAATACCACAACCTAGGCTTCCATGGCTTAAATTTTAAAGATGACCTTAAATTTAGGATGTTCTTTATCTTCTCTTTGCGGATTAAAATGTCAAACTACTGAGGAATATTTGACCCCACATTTTGGAAACATATTTTGGATGTAAATCCTATCCTTAGAAAAAATCGCTTTCTTATCTCTCAGACGAGATTTTCTCCTATCCCCCTGAAGAAACTATTGCCTATGCCATATGTTGCATAGGGACACATTTCTTCTCCAAGTGAATTGAGAATGAGACAGCATTGCGATATCGCTAGAGTAAAGGGATACCTACACTGAAAAAAAAGATCCCTGGTAGAAAGGATATTTAAAATATCCATTTTAGGATCCAATTTTTCAATATCCTTTTGACTTTACTTATCTCCCTTGGATGAAGAAAACAGATTATTTCAATATACATTTTTTGGCATATCCTTTTTACATTAAAAAGCTCCTAAGGATGGCGAAATAAGGTCAAAAGGATCTTTTTTGTTTCAAGTTTGAAATTAAGTAATCGGTAATCGATAACTCGATAGCCAACCATTTTTAGGCGGTATACCGGTATGAAGTGAGCGTCAAGATACAAATGTCTCGATAGGGAACATTTGTTGTGAACGAGCCTTTATTTTATTTTTTGTTTGTTTGCTATGATATCTGTGAAACATATTTAGTATACATCAAGTCATTAAACAGACAACATCTTATTTTTTCATCGTGTTAAAAATGTCGAATTTTGTACCAGAAAGTGATGATTTGCGGAAAGCATTAATTTTTGTTTTCATTTGAAGAAAAGTGCTGCAGAGTCGCATCGAATGCTTGTCGAGGCATATGGTGATCATGCTCTATCTGAAGCAACATGCAAAAGATGGTTTCAACGGTTCAAAAATAATGATTTTGATGTGAGAAATGAAGAACGTGGAAGACCACCAAAAAAGTTGGAAGACGCCGAATTGCAAACGATATTGGATGCCAAAAAGCAAATGGCAGAAATGTTAAATGTTAATGCTATGGGAAAGATCAAAAAGTTTGGAAAATGGGTGCCACATGAATTGAATAAAAGACAGATGGAAAACCGAAAAAACACTTGTGAAATTTTGCTTCAAAGACACGAAACCCCCTCAAATTGGAAAAAACGTCACATCTCATTGAAGGTTCGAACCTTTTTGACATATTTAGTAATCGGTATTCTTTATCGATCCGCAGTAGGAATTTTAAAGATCGAATGAACGATATTCGAATTATAAGAAAAACAAACAATTATGGGCAGCACCGGTAGCAACGGTGATGGGCAGCACTTCACAGGTACAGAGTATGTTATAGTCGGGCTTAACCGACTATCTTTCTTGTTTTATTCTGCAACAACTAAATCTCAATCTCACGACATTTTCTTCTACAGATCCGAGCCTTTGCCTACAAAATTCTGCATAGGCGATGCTATATTGGATTTTGGTCTGGAAGATTCTGGGCCCGTGCATATTATTGATAAGATTGTTCCCAAGCCGCAACCTAGCAGTAACATTATACCCAAAACCAATCAAATATCAAATCCAAGGAAGATCGTGACTCCAAGAATGAAAAAAACAAGTGGCGTTTTGCAAAAATGTGCCAGGATTATTAAAATGTCTGGGAGTTGAAAACTATGACCCTAAAGAATGGAGACTTTTTATAGATTCCTCTAAAATTTGTTTGAAGGCTGTTCTCTTAGACAATGGAAGTAAATATGCATCTATTCCTATTGCACACTCTGTACAAATGAAAGAGACTTACAAAAATATCGCTACGCTTCTAAGGTATGTTAAATATGATGAACATAACTGGTTGATTTGCGGAGATTTAAAAATAATATCAATAACGTTGGGCCAACAATCGGGGAATACGAAATTTCCATGCTATCTATGCAGGTGGGACAGCAGGAACAAATCTGTGCATTGGGAAAAAAAAGTGTGGCCAAAGAGGAGAAAGTTAATACCTGGGCTACACAATGTTATTAGATCTCCTCTTGTGCAGCGTTCTAAGATTATTTTACCTCCTCTGCACATAAAGCTGGGGCTAATTGAAAAAGGGTTTAACTAAAGGTGAATGTTTTAAATATTTGTTCAATAAATTTCCTGTATTAAGTGAGGCGAAAATCAAAGAAGCAATTTTTGTTGGTCCCGATATAAGAAAGCTGATGAAGGACGAAAACTTTGAGCATACCAAGACTTCTGTTGAAAAAGATGCATGGAATGCATTTAAAAATGTTGGTAAAGAATTTTTAGGAAACCGAAAAAGCTCCAACTATGCTGAAATAGTGCAGCATATGCTGAATGCATATAAAAATTTGAAATGCAATATGAGTCTATAAATTCATTTCTTACAGTCTTTTAGATTTTTTTCCTGAAAACTTGGGCAACATGAGTGATGAGCAAGGTGAAAGGTTTCACCAGGATATCAAAGAAATGGAGAAAAGGTACCAAGGAAGATGGGACATCAACATGATGGCAGATTACTGCCGGGCCGAGCCGAAGTTAACATCCCCTATTTTTTTTTTTGTAAACTTTATTTCCTTTAAAATTATCTAATAGAATAAGTTCATCGATAGTTATCGCTGCTTCATAATTTACTCAGATTGCAGGACTTGATGCATTTATTAGAACTATGTTGCAATTCCCAACCACTGTACGACAGATGTCAATCGGGTCAAGCCTGAAGTAGGCATCATGGGTCTGCGCTTGGTTGTTAGATATGGACCCAAAACAAATCTAGCGAGGACACCAGATGTGTCCAAGTAGCATATTTAAGTGGCCCAGGCCCAACCCACTTCCCCCTTGCCCACAAAAGCAAAATTAGCGAGCATCTTTAATTTTACGTTTTCACTTGCAAAGATGAGGACATTCATTTCGGATGATGGTGATGATGTTGCCAATGCCAGCAAATAACAGCCATTTTTCCTACTTTATGCCAACTTAAGTGGGTGACTGGGTGGAGTGTGGGCGAGTGGGCGAAGGGGGCGAGGGGGTTGGTCTGAAGATGAATGTGCCGCAGCTCTATAAATATGTATGGGATGCTATATATTAAAACCGACTCCGACTCGACTCGACTCTTCTCCGACTTTGCACAGAGCAAAAACTAATTTCGAAAAATGCCAAAAGAAAACGCAGCAAAATGAAAATAAAAGAAAAACAACCAGGAGCCAGAAACAAGAAAAGGACATTTGTGCTGCCTTTGCGAGTTCTCTCAGATGAAAGTGTGGGGGGTAAACAGGATCCCGACGACTGACAGGCCGGGTACGGGTCTGCAAGCTGCTGCCGACATCCTCGTCCTCCGTCTTGGTTGTGGGTACACCAGGGTAATATAACACAACAAAATGCAATAAAGCATTTTGTGGCAACTTGAAGATGCGAGGCAGCAGATGCTGATTAAAGGTGTGCGGTTGTGCGGGGGTGGTTGGTTTAGAGCTCACACACACACACACACAGACACATGACTCGCTAAAAGAAATGAGAAAACTCATTTGCCGCTTCAACTTGACTGGAGTGGAAGAGGACAAGCTGAATAAATAGCAGGAGGGGGTTGAGTTCTCCCAGTGGAGGAGGAGGAGGAGGAGGAGAGTCCGGAGCTCTTCTGGCTCATTTAAATTGCGTGTGCATTTTGTCCGGAACACTTCACACTTGAATACGAAAGTAGATAAAGAAATGCTGGAATACCACTGGAAGTAATTGGGTGCCGTTCGTAATGAAAATCGGGGTCCGGTTATATGAGAAAGACAATTGCATAATTGGCTGTGAAGGATGTACTTAGCTGGAATTAGCAATTGTCACACAATTAAAAGCGCCATAAACCTTTTTTTACGGCTTACTTCGGGAGATCTTTGCCAGCTTAATGTAAGGGTTCATCATCTGTATGGATAAGGGAAACCTGTGCCCAGCAAGGACTTTGCCAAGAAGTACGATCAACTGATAGGTCTTTTTCCAAAATTATATTTGTACCAGAATTTTGTTTCACGTCTAACATGCCCGACAAGTATTCACAAAAATTTAGTAATTCTGTGCCACAATCAATTTTCCGAAAATAAACGCTAGGCAGGATTCAACGAAGGCACCATCTTCCTTCTTTGTCTTCCACCTCTCGCCATAAAGTTGTCGTCCCCCGATCAGCTTAGTGTAAAGTCCTAGTCCTGAGCTTCGTCCATCTTCAGATCTCCTTCAACTGATAACCTTCAATTGAATTGTGACCATCTTTTCTTCGAACCTAGTAATATACTTACACTACATAGATTAGATCACGTAAGAGTATATTTTTTTTGTGTGTGTGAATGTTTTTCATTTTATGTTGCTGTTTTTGATTTTTGTGTTTGGCCTTTTTTTTTTTTTTTTTTTTTTTGTAAAAATTTTCACTGTTTGCTTATATCTAAAAATACTGTAAATTTTGTAGAAACTCCAAAAGTTTATTTTATTGTTTTTTTTTTTTTTGGTTTTTTTGTTTGTTTTATGTGTTGCTTTGCTGAGATCCAGGTTGAGACTGAATGTTACTATTCTATTTGTTTAGACTATTGGTTTGACAGAAGGTTAAATGAATGAAAAGCCTACTTGATTGGGGTAAACATTTTATGGAAATAAAAATATATTTAGTTGAGTTTTAGAAGGAGCGAGCGGACTTAGCTCTTATACAAGGTGGGCCAAAAGAAGTCACCCTATTGGAAGATGCTCTGATTTTTACAAATAGCAGCCAAAGTCAGATCTGTTTTGACATTTGTGGACTAGACAGATTTAGAATACAAGTGAACAAGCCATGGATCGATATACTCCCCAAGAACGCGGAATAATCGTGTCTATTTTTTTGCGTAACAATTCGTCTGTGGTGTTGGCGCAGCGCGAATTCCGTCGCAGATTCCCCGGCCGCCCTACACCGACTGCGCAAACACTGCGCCGTTTGTCCACCAACCTTGAAGAGTATGGGACCACAAGAGACGTTGCCAAGAGTGGCCGGCCCCGGAGCGCCCGTTCGGCCGAGAATATCGCCGCTGTTGCCGAGGATGTCGAGCTGTCGCCGGAAACATCGACTAGACGCCGTGCCTCGCAATTAGCCATCAGCCGGTCGTCCCTAAGGCGAATTTTGGTCAAAGACCTGCGCATGTTCCCGTACAAAGTCCAGTCCGTGCATCAGCTGCTGCCTGTCGACCGCCAAACGCGTGTAACCTACGCCCAAGCCATCCTCAATCTCGAGGACCAAATGGACGAATTTTTCGACCAAAATCATAATGAGCGATGAGGCTCATTTCCACCTCAGCGGGTACGTGAACAAGCAAAACTATCGCTTTTGGGGCACCGAAAATCCACGAGTGATGCACGAGGAGCCATTACACCCGCTCAAAGTGACTGCATGGTGCGCTGTTCACGCTGGAGGAGTCATCGGGCCATTTTTTTTTCGAGAACGCCGCTGGTCAAACGACAACAGTGGACGGTGCGCGTTATAGGGTCATGTTAACCGGGTTTTTTCTGCCGCAATTGGACGAATTAGGACTGGAGGACATGTGGTTCCAACAGGATGGAGCAACGGCACACACTGCGCCAGCCACCACCGACATTCTGAAGGCGACGTTCCCGGGTCGCCTCATCTCTCGTTTTGGCGATTTGCACTGGCCTGCAAGATCGCCCGATTTAACCGTTCCAGACTTTTTTTGTGGAGTTTTTTGAAATCCCGTGTTTACATAACCAAGCTTGAGACCTTGGAAGCCCTCAAGGATAACATTCGACACGAGTGCGAAAATCTGCAGCCCGAAGTTCTTGCCGAAGTGATGAAAAATGCCATAAAACGAGCCCGTATGGCAATCAATTGTAACGGCGCCCATTTGGCCGATATCATCTTTTCGAAATGACCAATAAAATTCTAAAGGTTCAATTAAATATAATCAAAAAACAGAATAAACGTATTTTATTTAGAAAAAAAAATGAAAGCCAAACAACATCTGATGACTTCTTTTGGCCCACCTAGTAGATAAAAACGATCCAAGCTTACAACATTCGGGCACACTTTATGAATAAGTCCATGATATAATCAATGACTTTGCAGCTCAATAAAATGAGTAATGGCCATACAAGTGAATGACAGGGAAATTTGTAATGTGGACCTACGATTTCACATACTATATGTGTGCAAAGTGTGTTCGGCAGACTACTTACAAGCAGTTGATATACTTGTTCAAAGCAGGTAGATCCAAATACTTTCGCGCCACATTAATAGATCAACAAGCCGCAATAAAAAGCCTCAACTTGGAGTAAAGTTAGTTAATGCTGGCCTTCGTTTGTGCAATGCTTTGATTGACGAGTTTGATGCATGTTAAAGTGGAAGTAAGACACACAGCGAGGTTGCCCTTGTTAAACCATTTCTCTGATGCTCCTTTTGGAAAATCATAATTTGGGACATTTTAAGATTGACCTTCATTCCCCAATAAAGACAATAGTGCTACAGACGGTTAATCATTTAGTGCATTATAATTGGGCAGAGCTAGCAAATAACAATTGCCCGTTTTTCGATGTCCAAAAATAACAGTTATTTACGGACCCTTTGAGCAAAAAGTCAGAGATGAGCCGTTCACATCGGCTCATGAAGGAATCGCTCAGTGCTCAACGAACAACCAATGGATTTGATTACATTTTGCTCCGCTCATTCACTGAGCAAATCGTCGCGAGCGAAAAAGATAAAAGTCATTTGCGTTTGTGTGTTTATGTGTGAGTGAGGTGTCTGTTTGGGCTTGCGACTCACACAACAACAAACACACAAAACAAATAAATGAAAAAAAAGACCCTTTGAGGTGATTCGTTCGGCTTTTTGCTCATCTACTGACTCTTAATGTGCGAGCGCTCAGTCGGATCGCTGTCTATAAACTGTTATTGAATGCGCAAAACTAGAGAAGCTCATCTGAGAACAGTCAACTGAAAATAAAAACAAGGAGAAACGAAGTGTTCTGCTAAGATCGAGAGCAAGCGTTCATGGATTTTTTCGGTTTTGTTATTGAGCAGACCGCAAAGGCAAAAATGTTCAGTTGTTATTTACGAGCTCTGTAATTGGTCTATCAGACAATATAGCTACTTAGAAGTCGAAATTGTCTTGAACACACTCGTTCTCGAGAACGCATCCACTCCATCTTGACGGCTATTTGACACGTGACACTTATGCTATATTACTGCATCAAAAATTTTTTGGCATCAATTGTTTGCAATCATGAATGAATTTTTGTTCACAAAGCAAGTTCGACGTTCTCAAAAAACAGCTCTGGTCACACTACGTTACTACAAACCATCGCGTCCGTTTAAAAAACGAAAAGTTGTTCGAAAATCACAAACAATTAGTGTTCTGGTTTTGGTTTTGCTCTTATGCAGCTTTGAAATTCCCAAGCAGTTATAGCAATGCTGGCATGAGGAACCTTCTGCTTCTGCTCTAATAATATAGCCGGGAGATTCTTTAAGCTCCTGTTCAGTTGACCAGCCTCCTTTGTGGTGTTGTGTTTGACTATTAAAGTTAGGTGAAAACACAACATGACCTCTAGCCGTCTTAGACTGTATAACCAACTGCATAACTGTATAACCAAAAGGTTCACAAAAATGTACCAAAATTGTTTGAAAATTGAACACAATGTGTTACCAAAATAAGACCGCGATGGTGCCAAAATAAGAACGAAAAGTTCCAAAATTGTTCCCAAAATGTTGACAAAAAGAGCCCCAAATGGTCTTAAAACGTTACCAAAATGTTTCTAAAAAATGACCAAACGTTTGTAAAATGACCCCAAAATGTTCCCAAGTTGAGCCCAAAACTATATATTCTTGATCAGCATCAAAAGCCGAGTCGATATAACCATATCCGTCTATCTGTCCGTATGAACAAATAGATCTCAGAGATGGTTAGAGATAGAGGTTCACAAAATCTTCTTTTAGTTGCAGGCAGATCAAGTTTATTTTAAATATTTGCCAGACAATTGGTTCGATATGTTTTTTTTCCAAATAAAAGGACAAATATATTTGTCTTTAGATTGGCGCTTTACCTAAAAAGAACACTCTCTTAATACTTTCAATGGTTAAGCTCTCAACTTATACAACAGTTATGGCCATGAATACTTCATTACTCCTCATCGTAAGCATTAGAACACAGGCTGGCACGTCGCTTTGTATTAGGCATAGGCAGACTCTCAAAAGTAGCGCAGTCACACAAGCACATGAAAAGCTCGCTGCGCTGCGTGTTCGGCTCTTGTTTAGCTGCCTTGTGACGCAGTCGTTACTACTCAAATTGAGAACATGTTCAAAGTTGCTAGATTTTCAAAAAACGAAAACTAAAAATAAAAAGTAAAGCTAAAAACTAAAACTTAAAAACTTTGTTTTGACTGAAGTCCAATAGATTCTTGTGAAATTAATTGTAATGAGTTACGAAATAAAAATACTTTAAATGAGTTGACCGCTCTGCAGTGTTGCCAGAATAAGGGATCCAAAAGTGATAAGTTTGCGGAAAATTCTAAATACTAAAATTGTAAGGGTAAAACTGAAAAAAATAGTTTTTTGAGACTAAAATCCCAACAATAACCTAAAAATTACGGTGTCTAGTATCTATTTCTAACTTCTTTTAATTTAAAAAAAAAATGACCGCCGATTTTTTGAAATTCTTCTAATTCGCTTATCAAATTTCCCCATGTAACACTAAATTCTTCAAAAGAATCACGCTTAATTCAAATCTCCTTTTTTTGGAGTCGACAAACCAATCTATGCACATGAAAGGCAAGCTGATCCAACGTGACCTTTAGTTACTTCGTCCTATCAATATTTGATTTTTATAAAAATATTTTTCATTCTTGTACCCAATTTCCGAAAGAATATAAACTGAAGATACCCTGATGTTTTCTATGACTATCACTTGTGAACCCTCAGAGCACCGAACAGTACTAAAATTACTGTTTGAAAAGTTGGTACTAAATGCTTTCCTTGCTTGCTTTTCGGTCGAATCTAAGTGATGGATCTTTAATGACTTTCGCTTTCGCTCTGAGTAGTGAAACTCAACTAAAATCACTTGAACTAAAACAATTTCTATGATTATTCTTTAATCTCCTGGAAATTCCTTCAGACTTTTCTCTTCTTTAGCAAAGTTTCAAGCCAATTTAAAATGCGCTATTTTGCTCTTCGTCTTAAGAACTTTCTTATGAACACTTCTATAAGGCTGAGGGTTAGAAAACAAAGAAACCATAAAATCAAAACACTTTTCTAAGCTGGAAATGACTGGAAATAAAGTATGTCATACATGGATCAAGAATTTTCGTAAGGTAAGAATGAAATGTCTTGCTATCTATATGTGAAAGTTTGTATGTTTGTTTCGCAATTAGCAGAAATGGCTGAACGGACTTGGATGATATTTTGTAGACAGATCGTAAATAACCTGGAATAGTATTTAGACTATTTAAATTTCTTTTTGTGGTCAAAAAACTGCGAAACTCTCAGCATTTTTAGTTTTTAAAAGGTACTTTGGTGGCTTAGATCAAACGGAATCGCTCTAACTGTAAAAGGTTACAAAGAAATTATTATAATATTTGTGATTTTCTAAAATATGACTAGAAATCGAAAACGAAAATCGAAAAGCTGCCAAAATGTCACATCTGGCAGGCGAGCAATCGATGGCAGCAATTTGCAATATCCAACCAGCGTACTTCTGAGACTCTGAAACAGTCACAAACGCGGTGCAATAAGATCTACAACAACGCCAGATCAGGCGAGCAATCGACGCCAGTAATTTGCAATACACATCGCATCCCAGAGAGCTGCAGAGTATGCGCAACAATCTGAAAAACTGTTGTAAACAAAAGTAACATCCCTGTAGTTCAGCCAGTGTCAAGGCACTACCAGGCCTAACGACCTGATGCATCACTGAGCGACAGTCGCATCGTTAACGACAGGTCACCCATCACCATACTAACGACGTACCGATCGGTACGTTTTCCGGACATTCCCATACAAAATTCGTTAGGCAAATACTTGGCTGGTGGTTGGTCTGGTGGCGAGTGCTCACTACAAAGAGCAGGAAGCTAATAAGCCCAAAAATTTTTCAAAAGATTCCAAAATTTTAAGAAATTTTAGCCATATCTGCTCCATTTACCTGTTCCGAGTTATTTTCACAACTTTAGCCTGTTGTATTTGGATACAATTCTAATATTTTCACGCATTTGACTGCTTACTTACTTACCTCATTTCCCTGGAACTGACACTTCAATACTCGTATACAAAATTTGCATGTAGACCACGCCCCAGGCCCAGGAGGTGTAATAAAAAGTAACAAATTCGTGGGTGTTGTTGCCAGTGTTGCCTTATTAATATAGCGAAAGCGTTGCTTGTGATTGGAATAACCAATTGGCAGATCAGACAAAATGCAGCGACAAGTGTGCAAATTGTTGCATTTGCTCTAACAAATTGTTCGCCGTTGTTGTCAGTTCTTGGCACAGCAAAGTGTCCTCCCATAGACCAGTTTTGGCCAGGCTTTCTATGTGCGGTCTACGGTTAATGACAGTTTCGACAGTTTCGGTTTTGATTGCCGACGTTTGGCATAAAAATAAAAATGGATGGATGCACCGGACAAGGCGGAGGCCTGCACCGATGGTAATGTGGTTGTTGACACTAATTATAACTGGAATTGGCTGGCAGAGTGCCTTGAGGTAAACAGGCGTAGTCGGCGGGAGTTGAAATAGCCGCTGTGCTTGACATGAAAAGTTTCCCTTTCAAAAATATTCAAAACGACGCTCCTGCTCTTGGGGCGTGTATTGCACTTCCACCTGCAACTCGGTCAGTTTTTCATTATTTTCATGCTGCATTTAGCTCACGTTTTAATTAAGTCGTCGTCGTCATCGTCGTCGTCGTCGGAGTGTCGGAGCCAACAGTGTCAGTCGAAGCCAAAGCAGAAGCCAAAGCCAATTGCAGTTTGTCGGCACTTGCATGTAAATCTGCTCATCATTGTTGATGGCATATTACTCCTCTAGTTGCCTGCCCCCACGCCCCCCTTTTCCATCCGGCCAACCAAATGAATGCGATTTGCAGTCGGGACATCTACGAGTTGCAGCTCTTTATGGATTTTCACTGGATTCGAACATTTTGTCCGTTGACACGTCAGTTGCAGGCGTTTTAGGAAAATGTTAACATGTCGAATTGCAAAAATGCTTTGGAATTTTTATTGTGCGTTTTTTGCGCATCTCTTTACATAAGATACATTTGTATATTCGTTCGTCTTCGTTCAAGACCTACCGCACGCAATCTTGCTGTGAGCTTTGATCTTCTGGCTGAATTATAAATAAAGATATCATCATCGGAGCAGACGTTCCGCGTTCCTTTGCCAATTACTTTTGGACGTGGTTGCCTTTCGTTTACTTTGAGTCAAATTGTTTGGAATGAGTTCAGGCGGAGTGGGTAGAATCCAATTTTTGAATAACTGGGCACGTTCTGTTCGAATTCAAATGCAAATGTGCACTTGAATTGGTGAATTGGCTGGATCAAGTTTGGGTTTTCGAGAAATGGCTATAAAATAATTATAATAAAAGTAAATGGATTTCTTTGGAATTTCGCTTGAGGGGTTTTTGTATATTAGATGATTTCGTTTTCAAAGTAGGATCGATGTAATCCGATTAACTCATGTTTTATTAACTTCAGCCAGTTATCGAATTTCGGGCTTAGCTTATTTAAAGGGTTAATGGATAATGAATGAAATATTTTGACAAAATTAAAAGTGTATCGCATGAAGCGATTTCCAGTTCTGGGTTTGCTTAATATGTTCGTTAGCAGAAGTAAATTTCCCGAATAGGGAGAGATTGATACTCGATCTAGTTGTTTTATGCAGAAAATAAGATAATCGGTTCGGCTATCAATCTTGACATTAAAGCGCTGTACGCAGTTGTGAAGTAACGAGAAGTAAAGTAAAATTTGCACTTTGTTCCTGAGTGACAGCTTGTTTTTGGAGTTCAGGAGCCACCGCCACCCCATGCGCCGCACAGTGGCCGGATTCGCGAATTTGGCGTTGCAAAACAATTTTGTGTTCGATTTTTGAGCAAATTTTTTATTTCAATAAAGGGAACCCTAGATAGCCCAAAACTTTGGTTTTTGAATTTGGTCAATTATTTCGGTTGTTACAGTGGTTCAAAGTTGTTTTTAAACTCTGATTTTTAATTTTTGGTTACAATGTCAACTTTGTGAACCTATAAAAAAAACGGTAATACCGTTTGATTTGTTGTTTTTGAAAAGATGCTTATTCTTAATGTGAATACTAATAAACTGTATTATTTCAAAGTAGATGTTCCACATTCACGTTTTAGGTGTACACTTTTTGTTGAGTTTAAAAACTTTGATGACCGGAAACATCGAGTTCACGAGTTCAGTATTTTCGACATACTTTTATTTGTCTTTTTTTGTTTGTAAAATTTGCAGCTGCCGAAACCTGCCGGATTAAACGTTACAGTGATTGTGATTAATTTAGATAAATAATATTTGGGAAATTTTTTAGCGTATTTTGTGATTTACTGAGATAGGTAGCACAAAATAGGTAGTTACAATTGGCCTTTTCTTTTCCGCGTTAGAACTAGCAATGTGGTTTTTTACCTACCCCGTGACCCTTTCAATAGGTACTAGCTATGTATGAATGGTCTTGTCTTTTGATTGTGTTGTGAATTGTTACCTAATATTGCGTAACCCTTTCAAAAAATTTAGTTTTTTCAGACCATGCCTATTTTACCTGTTGCTACCTGTGTTCCTTGTGAACCCATACTTATAAAGGGCTTACTCCAGTAAAGGCAGATTATTCAGATTTGAACAGTCCATCGAAAAAGTACGCACACATAGTGATATTTGTATTTCGAAATGGACAACACAAATTATTTGAGTTCTTCAACCAAATCCCAAAAACTTTCGAGTCGTTAGTAAAACCGAACTAATTATACAAAACGTTTGAAGGATGGGAAAATCATTACGACGCAATAAAAACATATCCGACTACAATCTAATGAAGTTACAAATCGAACAAATGTTATATAAAAACTCAATTTTGTTTACGTCTTTCAAGATAATGACGATATGCCACACTTCTCTGCAACCCGCACCAACGAAATCTATCGTGATGCTCGTTTACCAGGAAAGGAAGCTTCAAGGTACCACAATGGAAATTAGCACGGAGCATCTATCAGGCATTATCCGTCAAATACTCAAAGACCTAACCCCAATAACAAAACTTGGCCCTGTTTTTGGACGTGGGATTTTCCAAGCATAAATAAACTCGTTAAAAGCACAACTGCTACACTAACTGCTGAAGCAGTTCATCTTGAACGACATAACGAACACCAAATCAACTCTGACTGTGCCATCTGCAGAAACAAAAAACTTAGTTCAGACATCGAAACGGACGAGCATAATTACGAATACGATTTCTCCAGCACGGTCAGTGTGAATTCGCTCAAGTTCATATACTCTTCCACGAAAGGAACGACCGTGACATACCAACTCCAAAACAATGGAAAAAAGAAACAAAATACAAAAGTCTTGAGCTCGGGCTAAAGTCAACTCAGTTGGAAATAAGGAAATACCCCGGTCCAACGCGTGGCAACTCAGATAACGAATCTTGGTCTCAACGGTAAGATCTTCTCTTTAAGCTGCGGCAAATATTAGCGATATGGAAAATATGCCGCAAGAGATCTTTTACGTGCAAGTACCCGAAAAACTACTCCTACTGTTCATAAAATATTGTCTGTAAAGCTTATACAACAACAACTTTATCATGGAGTTGTCAAGCCCAGAATCTAAAAACAAGGACACAAAGTATAATAGCACACGTCAAAATATCGACTCAACACAACCTTTTCAACTGTTGTCGGCCTCCTCTGATCCTCGTATCTCATCTCTCAGACACATCAGGACGCTCCGAATAAACAACGAATATTCACCGAAATATTAAGTCTAAAGCACTAATGATATGAATACCTATACTGACAACATTTTAAGAAAATTAACCATTCCCTTAAATAATTTTGAAATAATTTTTTAATAAGTACAAATTATCCTTTAAAATTTTGTTAATTTTTAATAGTATTACAACTTCTTTTTAATAAATCGGTTTTAAAAATAAAATCTTAGACTTTTTTCATGCAATTTTTTCAGAGTACTAAACTATCAACTTTGAGCCGATCTTGATCTCCTGTTACCTACAACAAAGAAACGTCGCTTATCAATAATTTGCAAGCGTTGTTCGTTTGTAAGACGATTCATGGTTAAATTATAGACCAAACTGAAGATGTTTGACAGTGAAACAAAACACGAAACGTGCGTGAGCTGTTTAAACCAGTGTTACCAAAAAGATAATAGCTAAAATATCACCCTTTTTTTACATTAGTTGCGGGAAAGTATGTCAATGCCGTCAGCAAATGTTGTGATAAGCAGGTCTGTTGGGTTTTCGAGAGGAATGCTAGTGGCTCTACTCTCCACTCGATGGCTCAGTTGGAAGCCAAACTTGAAATCGGGTATGGCTTTACGAATATATGGTACATCAAAGATTATTCGAAGGATACAGCGCTCGAAGATTTTTTAAGGGTGGATAGGAGGCTAATCGGCCGGTAGAAATCAAGGCAGGAGGGTGGTCTTCCACTCTAGTGGAAGAGAACAATTCTTGCTTTTTTACATGGCGATGAAACATGGCTTAGTCTCAAAGCCGCGTTAAAGATAAGCACCAAGAACTTTATGGCTTTGTCTGGCAGAAGCTTCATCGTCCTGTTGTTAATGGTTTCGATGCCTGAGGTCGTTCGTATCACCAGATCCGTGATTTCCCCTTTCACTTTGGGGAAGGTGATTGATGGAACACGGAGGTTCATTTGGAGTGGGCTATCGAGGGCATCTGAGACTAGTTGGCTGGAACCGCTTTTCTAAATGAAAGGTTGCAAGTGTACATTCGTCGGAAGGCAATATTTCATGGGTGAGGCGTTCGCTGCTAAAACAATGTGTAAATAACACGTTCTTTGGGAACCCGTTTTGGATGGCATGAAAAACAACATGCTAGACACGGGATTTTTTAGGAAATATTGAGACAAAACCATATTTATAGTTCAACAATTTCTGTTAGTATTTATTTAATAGAGTAAAATATTTTTTTTTTAATCGCTTGACACAGCCCCGAAGGTCCCAAAACCGAGCTCCTCTCATTCTCTTGGCTTGTGCGCTTCTAATTTTTCACACAAGAGAATGGGACCTACAGTTTAACGCCAAATCCAAACGGCAGTTTGAGAAGCTTTTGCAAGGCTAATTACTACAAAGCTGGCGCAAACGGCAGTGAGGGGTGACCGGGTGTGTAAGTTTATTCAAAGTAAAACTTTTCATTTGATGTTCCGTGGTGGGATCGAACCCAACACATCTTGCACAGCGGTCGCGCACACTAGCCGCTGAGCCACACTTTCGCTGGTGCGCACATTCTTTGTCTTACTTTTCACTTCATAAATGTTGATATTTCTCCTTCGAATGCCATCTCATTCTGGATTTCACAAACTGGAAAATATTAGACTTATTTTTGTCCCCCGTACAGCACTAATCACTAATAATATCTTACAAACATCGGCTCAAAGCAGAGATTAACTCTTATGCCCCGCCCGCGGTTAAAAATAATCAGGCATGTTCTCAATTCCACTTCCACTGCAACTTTTCTGAAACGGAATGGATTCAGTTTCTCCCATCACGAAAACTGAAGCGTTTTTCGATTTTAAAAGTTGTGCTTGCTGGCCGGCGAAATGAAAAGTAATTGACAAATTACGCACTCGAACAGTTGCCAAATGTAAATTAAGTTAACTTTCCTTAATTCGATGATCAATGTAGAACTTATTTTTGTACTTCAATTGCATTTAAGTCTTTAACTGAATTTAAAAAAAAATTTTGTTAAGTGTCTCAATAATTGGCCAGCAAAATCCCAAAATCCCAGCAATTGGCTGCGCCTGCCAAACCGAAAAGTAAAACGTAAAGTCTCGTTTCCGCATGTTCCATTTTCCATCGTTTCGCTTGATTCTTCTGTGCAGATTTCGTTTGGACCGTGGTTTGCCAAAAGTAAAACGTAAGCAATGTCATTCGGAATTGAGAGCAGCAAATCCAAACTGAAACGGTATTGCGCTCGGTTTACTTTTCAAAACGTAACGGAATTGAGAACAAGCCTGAATGTCTCACCTGACTGGTTGAGAACTTGTAGAATTGGAGGTAACAAACCCCATTTGATAAAGAACGGCCCAAAAATAAGGATTGGCCCTTCACCCACGACTTTGCCCGCATTTGTGTATGTAGATTCTCCAAAATTTGTAAGTCACTTAATCAATACTTTTGAGAACGCAAAATCTTGAAGTGAGTTGGTATGTTCTGTTTCTCAAAACATTTTAAGCTCAAAAAATTTGAGTTCCAGGTCCAACTTCAGTTCCACCTCCAGTTCCACCTCCAGGTCGACCTATAGGTTCACCTCCAGGTCCACCTCAAGGTACACCAGCAGCACGCACAGGAGCAAGCCCAGCAGCAGTTCCAGCGTCGCGAGCAATTAGAGGACGCGATGGATTGATAAATAATACATCGCCATCGCCATATGCCATCGCAATCTACTATCGCCATCTACCATCGCCATTTTCTTCCTTTCTCCTTTGGATTTTGGCCACGCGCTGTGGTCACTTCAGCACACAACTTTAGCACACAACCAAGTACAATATGTAAAAATCTATCGCCATCTATCATCGCCATCTACCATCGCCATATACCATCGAAATCTACAATCGTCATCTACCATCGCCTTTACCTTCCTTTCTCCTATCTCATATGGTTTAGGCTGTACAGCGGTCGCCAATGAATGAATGAGTGAGTCAGGTCAAACAGTTTTATATATATAGAAGATAGCTTTGATTTTCATATATTTATTTTTAAGACACGCACGTGTAAGTGCTGTTGACGGCAGCAAAGAATAAAACGCCCTATTGTTTTACCTATACCGTTGTTACTCTTCATTTTACATTCTCTTCCTTGGCTTCTTCCCCTTAATGGCTGCCAAAAGCTAAACCCAGAGAAGGCACGGTTTCATGCTAAAGTGACTTTTTGCCTTCTAAGCGCATGCAAAATGAATGTAGTGACAATTTCAAACAGATTTTCTTACTTCTATCATACTAAAATAATTATGTAGTGACTTTTCCCCGTAAAAAGAAGTTTGGAAAAATGGCATTCTCTTGGGAACCACATGCTGCAAAGTCCGACTGGGAAGCTGTCTATTGGCTCTTAGTTTAAGATAACTTCCGCTAATGATACCTCATCATCTTTTATTATATGTATTAAGTTCATGCTTATTAAACAATTTTTTTACTTTTTATTTATCTCCTATTGTATTCCGCTGGCTGAGCAGACCTTGAAGCAAACCGCTTAGGCGACCATGAAAAGCGAAAGTAACCGATTAGTTCAGACCACACCCGAAATACCGCCAAACAATGGGCCAAGGAAAAATAAAAGGTGCGCACTGCTCATTTTCACGCCCTCGACAAGTCATTGGGATTTCCCGGCAGTCAAACAATTATCAGGTGGTGGTGTTGGTGGAGGGCCAACGGCGCGCAGACTAATTACGCCCGGCGACGTGTGTGCATGTGCACGTAATAATGCATAAGAATCCAAAACGGCCGAATGCAATAATTGTTGCAATTGTCCTTGCCCGTGGCCAGAATTTGTGGTGCAAGGTCACGGAACCGAACTCGGAGCTGAGCTAAAACGTAACGCTGCCAGGAATCAAGGTTAATTGTCCATTAAATGGCAAGTGGAGGAGAAAGTGCAAGTGTCTGGAAATTGCCACCACCGAAGTGCCATGAAGTGCCGCCACCATTGCAACTTAACCGAACTGAACCGAACACTGAACTGGGCGTGTGGGTAATTTATGAGGTCAATGCGCTCATTTAAGGCGTTCGGCCTGCGTTTCATGTGCATCGACCACTTTCTTGGTTAAGGAACAGTCGCAAATTTGCCTAAACCCAATCAAATCAGTTGAGAAATTTTGTTTTGTGGTATCCAAGTGGGTTAATAAAATCGCATGGTAAAGTGGATACGGCGGAAATGAAACTCCATTAGAATTAATTTATTTCATTTGAGTAGCTAAGATGACGCCGCACTGTGGTCACAAAATGTTGGTAAGACATTGTGAAGATTTTAGACACTGTGGGATATTTTAGGTTTTGGTATGTGTTCGACCTTTCCCTTGTATTTTAAGGTTTTCGAAACGTTGGGACTTTTTTAGTCTTTTCGTGCAGGTTCGTAAGTGCACGAGCAGGCACGATATTGGTTTTCGAAACACGCACTCGTGGAAAACGTGGGTTCGACTTAGTCTACGATGAAAAGTTAAAGGTTGCGTGGACAAATGCGGGTACATGACAAGAGAAAATCCGTTTATTCCAAAGTATTGCACATAGCCGTAGAAATACCACACGAAAATTTAGAATTTTTACATTATCGTTTAGATATTGAAAACTTACATGCGCGTGGGAAAATTGAAAACGAAAAATAAAGTATAGAAATATGTTTTTCATTAAGAAAACTGTTCTCAGCTACTGTTAGGAAATCTACAGAAAAACTTGCTTCCTTTTATAACTAATCTAAGCAATCGACGGGGCAACTGTATCTCAATCCAGAGAAAAGGTAAGTGAGTTGTGAGTTCGAATCCCAGACAAGGTAAGTGAAAAAAATTAAGTTGTACGTTTTTCAGAAGAAAGACCTTGCCTTCTTTGTGCCCCTTCCTCCCATACCTCCCCTCACTATCCGCCTCTCCAAATTTCCTTGTGTAAATAGTATAGTGTAAGTTGCATTTTTATACCAGAGGCTATACTCTGTGTTCCTGTGTAAGTTTGTACAAAGTATGTAATAGTCAGAAGGAAGTATCTCCGACCCTATAAAGTATATAAAGGATTCTTAATCAGCATCAACAGCCGAGTCGATATAGCCATGTCCGTCTGTCTGTCCGTATGAACAAACAGATCTCAGAGATGCTATGAGATATAGGTTCGACATGTATGGGACAAAAGCTTCTTTTACTTGCAGGCAGATCAAGTTAATCTTAAATTTTTTCCACGCCCCCTCCCGCCTCCGCAATTTGGAAAAAACATCATATCTCCCACAATATTGTAGACAGAAGGTTTAAACCTTCTGGGCATATTTAGTTATCTGGATTATTTATCGACCCACCGAAGGACGTGGCGTGTAGAAAAGCTATATGAGGCATGTAAAATTGAGAAAAGTAAATGAGGCATGTAGAAAAGCTACACAAACGTAGTTGATGTAATATCCCTGTCAAACGTGTAGAAAAACTACATTTTTAAAGTAGTTTTTACATTTTATATTAAAATTTAATTTCAGCATCCATGACATGTTATTTGTGTTGTTGTTGTAAAGTCAATAAAGATCGAGTACTGAGTATCCAACTGTCAAACGTGCTAGACAAAAATTTACATTTTTAAATGTAGTTTTTACATTTAATTTGGGGTCGTATTTCCGGATCCAGTTGGTCAGTTCTTTGATATTTTTCGGCCTTGCAATTGTTTTTTTAAACTGCAGCACTCAGACTTCCAAAAAAATCTTCAACTGGACTACACTTCGGCAAGTTTATTGGGCTCCGTTTCTTTGGTACACAAAAAGGATATTGGCAAAAAGGCGATATTGGTTGCAGATCCACCGACATTGAGATTTCACAGTTTGTATTTGGTCAGGTGTGCAACTTGGTGCTCTATGCTTACGTCTGGCAACAATTCTTTTCTTTTTCAGCACTTTACTGATGTGTTGGCTGCAATAAAATTTTCTGGCTACATCTCGTTGACTTGTTGTTAAAAAGATGGGCTAGCTTTCTGACAGCTGGCCGGTCATAATGTTTGCTTTCCGACCACTTCCAACATCTCTTTTTATTATTTGTCATTGCTTTCTTAGGTAAAAGCATTTCGTAGAATTTTACAACGCGATCACAAAGACGTTCTTGCTCGGACGGTATGAAGGCGACTACTTGCCAAAATTTTTGTCAGGGGGAATGAAAACGTGTTGACGGGAGAACAAAGAGAACGAAATGTCATCCCGAAAGCTTTTATGTGAAGCTCAGCTAAGGGCGCGCTCTCTTAAAGTTTGTGCAGATTTTTTGTTGTCACCAGTTAGTACTATAGTACTATACTCCTTATAAGGATCAAATAGTAAGTTTCGAGAACTGAGTATAGAGTACTTAGTATTGAATTCTTATTATTGAATACTGAGTATCTGGTACTTTGTAGCGAGGACTGCGTTTCGAGTACTAAGTATTAAGTACTGAGAACCGAATACATAGTATGGATAATCGATTACTAAATACCGAATACTCTGTATCGAGATCAGAGAAGCGAGTACTGAGTATCGAATACTGTGAATCGAATTCTTAGTATCGAGTAGTAGGTATGGAGTACTGATCGAGCAGTAAGTTTCGGGTACTAAGTATCAGAAATTTGAATGCCTCATTACTAATGAGACATCGGATTTTAGGTGAAATCATATTTTAAATGGGTGGTCACAAAAAATATTTGATTGGATACAAATTTGTTTTACGAAAAGTAGATTATTTTAAATACTCATTGATTTTGCATATTTGACATATGTACATATCTTCGACCTAAAAGCATATTCAAGAATTTTTCGACCTATTTTGACATATTTTGGAATATGTCATAGGCTTTTACATATTCCGAGAGTCAATATATGCTCCCAAGTAGTCGTCTGGAATATAACTTAGCTAATTAAATGTATAAACATCGTCGGTCATTTTTGTGGCCTTCATAAAGCAGGAAGTAAAGATGCCGAAAACAAATAAAAAATGAAACCACTGATGAAGCCGGGAAGTTTATAGCCAATCTTATAGTTGTAAGTCTCAATGATTTAACTCCCACAAGACCATATCTAGTTGCTATTTGTAAATAACGCAGATTTGTAAACAATGACCTGAGGAATTTGTGGTCGAATGACATTGAAGAAAAAGTACTTATTCTACTAACGGATGCAGCTGCATATATGATTAAGGCTGGAAAGCATCTAAAAGTATCCCAACATGATTCATGTTACTTGTTTGGCTCACGCGCTCCACAGGATTGCGGAGACTGTGCGTGCATCCTATCATGATATAATGTGGAAAGAAGCTTTTCGGCTTACAATTTAATATTATAGGTCGGTTCCCACTGGACGCGGAATATTATGCGCGATATAGACGATGTTTCGCAGATTCTTAACAGAGTCAGAGTTCTTAACAGAGTCAGACGCCATCTTCTCGGCAACTGGTGTGCTTTGGGTGTGAAAATGCCTGCAATCGTCGCTTTTTGGCAGAATCTTTTTTTGGTGCGCTCATTTCTATGTTTGTGGTTCTTCTTACTTACAATTCCGTGCGAAGTAATCGATTCGATTCGTTCTCTCATAATTTCGCAGTTTTTCATTTCGCGGCCATTTCGCGCCGAGTGGACACCGCCCTTATCCTATACCATGGAAAAACTTATAATTACATTGTAAATTAAATCATAATTAATTTTACGAGCCACACATATGTGCCATAAACTTACACACAAATACAAAAATCTCATATATGGAAAAAATAAGTTTGACATTGATAATTTGACCCTATTTTGACCTATTTTTGACCTTTTTAGCATATGCTTTTACCTAAAAAAAACAAATTTTGGTATGATCATCTTAAAAATTCCCATATTTATATTAGTCAAACGCCAAAATTTCGAATTTGTTGGACCACAAACAAAAAAAAAAAAAAACCACTCTTCAACTCATTAGTGTAATGCTAGGTTCTCACCGCCGTGATTTTGTCATCTACATAACGATTTATTGAAAAGATGCAAAAAAAAATTTTTCAGATTTATTGCATTCTTGAATTCTTGCATCTGTTAAAGAGCTGATCTGGGTTTTTGCTTACACCTTGAAAGATAACATGTTGGGATTAAACAGATTATTTTCAATGAATTCACCTGTATGTCCACATCTTTTATTTATTGAGCATAGCTTTCGGATCGATCATTCATTTATTTTGATCAAATATTTATTTAATTAAGAACAATTGTGAAAAACAGCCAAAACTGTTATTAATTTAATGGAGTATTCTGGCAAAATACAAACATTGTCATTTAGGAAAGGACGATAATATAATAAAAATACTTAAAAATACTCCCACCTATTGGAATTCTTTTATAGTTTTCGCGACATCCAAAAGGAATCTATAAAGAAAGATCAGCTTTTCCATATAAGCCGAAGTTGATCCATATTCTTATTCCAAATATTGTCCAGATGCAGCTACCTGAAACTTTGACCAAGACGACATCCAATTTATTCCCAGCTTTAATCTTCAAAGCTTTTTTATTGTTTTTGTTAGAGGCAGCAGTTCTCACGATACTTGTACGATAGTCAAAATTATCCATACCATGTCGAGACACTATTCGAAAAGTCACGGATGCAAGTGCATTCAAAGTGAATGCAACTTTTTTGCTACCACTAGCCCCAATGATTTTTTTATGGCGTGAAAGTTGCATTCGACACAAGAATGCGCTGTAGTGGGAGCCAGACATTTTTAGAAAGTTTTACACAACAGGTCGCCTTCACCAGCTATTGTCCGCAGCTTTGGCCATCAGGGCCAAGCCTACTGAAGATTGAACATTGAGGTACAACTTAAATGATCTCCCGAACCGTTTAAAACTTACTTTTTTTAATTTGTTGATTTCAAATATTATCAGAAGTATAGCTCTGGCCATTTCCAACAACTTCTACCCACTGTGCCTGCATAATGGGGAATAATTTCTTCCTTGTAGACCAACTCAATTTGAAGATGAAACTAAAACGAGTGTCCACCCCGCCATAATGAATTCAAAATCACTTCCGATTTGTCGATTGAATAAAATGGCTATAATAAATTCGAACACACGCACACACACACACACACACACACACACACAGAGGGAGACGTGTAATCCCCAAGAAGTGAAAAAAGATTGGCACCACTTAAAAGAAATTGCCAATGATAATGATAAAATAAACAACAACAACAACAGCACAACAAGCGGAAGGAACCGCATCAAGGCAAAACTTTTTATCCTTGTTCTGGGCTGGCGCAGAACAACTGAAACCGAAACTCAAATAAACAAAATGCCTACGAAAAGTTCTTTTTCGTTGAATTTCCATAAAAAGGAAAAACAAGTTCTTGCTTACTTGAGGGTGGGCGGTGGGTGAGGGAAAACAGAGAAAAACCGTAACCGTAACCACATTTTCTTCATTTCAACAATTGTGGGTTGGTCCGCTGATTTCGGCAGATATTGGACAGTCCTGTGGGAAATCGGTTTCACTCAATTTCGAAAATGTTTTCAACACATTCACATATTTTTGCCCCCCAAACCCTCCCGAGGGACCAACCAACCTAATCGCTTATGGCAGTTTTTGGTGAAAGGCCATTCGGGGAATCATTTCTCTAGATGCAAATCAAACAGATGTGAATCAGTAGTTTGGCCTGATTGCCATTTTGATTTTAGCCCATTTCCATTTCTGTTGTGCTTTTGGCATTCGGTACATGAACCAACAATTAGTCCTAAACAAACCAAGTTTGCTACTCCTCTTGAGGCCATTCGAATGCATTTTGCATTTTACAGATGACGCCGTAAAACTAAGAGAAATCTTTAGTGGGAGAAACTACAATGGCCATTGATGGGCTAATTGAAGGCAATCAAGAGATTGAACAATTAGAGTCAAACTCTTGAAAGAGTATAAAATTGATTGATGAAATGTTTTGTTTTCCCAAATTCAATTAATTGTATATCTAACAAATCACCGCTAATTTCCATCTAACAAATTCCACAGAACCAAATCCAGGGCTTAAGAACTTATCACAATGCCTGAAGATAAATGGCCTTCATAATGAAAAGTGTAATGACAGACATTTATCAAAAATCGTTTGTTCGCACAAATGTATCTTTGTATATGTATCCGTATCTGCAGCGGCTCAAGAGGAATACAAAAAAATTTGATAATTTTTGTGCGGTATCTTTGGCCATGAACATGAATCTTTTGGCAAACAAAAAAAAAAAAGAAAACGCAACAAAAAAGCCAAGTCAATTCTCTGGGCAGGGGATCATCTTCCAGTCTAAGCTCGGGTCATAAATCTTTGGCGTATATTGGACTTTTGGACGATATCAATGAAATTGTATCTCTTTATCCGCATTATTATAATATACGGATACGAATGCCGCCTGGGCAACCACCTGCACCCCCCTCCCTCCACTCACTCCAGCTCTGCAGATACTTCACGACATTATGAGATATTATTTATAATTTTGGTGCCCTCGCACTCTTGGAAACTTGCTTATGTAGATTTCATTATGACTTTGGTCTGTGCCTTGTGTTCTTTTTTCTCTTTTTTGGTGGACAAAAGAATTTCACGTGCGGGTGGCACAAGATAGATTGTCTTGAGTTCAAATTTATGTGCGAAATATCAGGGGAGGCCACATGGCATCTTGTGTATATCCTTGGACAAGGAAACTTGTAAGAAAAATTCCATTAGGCGGTTGAGTTTTCTTGTTTTTTTTTTTGGGCAGGGGTAGCTACCCACTAGCCCACTCATTGTCAGCAGCAACAACAACAACAACAATTGATGACACCCAGAATCACAAATCATATAGATAAGAGCACACAAAGGAATTTATTTCTATTTTGGCATTTTTTCGGTCTCTCATTTTGCTTGTAATTTTTTTTTTTTTTTGTTTGACGTTTTGCATACCCTTTCTTAGTGAAGTTTGTGAGTGCATGTCCGTGTTCAGCTTATTCGGCATGGAATACTTCGGCCGAGACGAAGATAACTTTCGTCTATTTTTTAATAAAGAACGACCCAGTAGTTCAGCTGGTGTTCAGCTGGTAGTCGCGTCGTTAACGACAGGTAATGCATTACAGCGCTAGTCTAGTACTTGAACTGTGGTGTGCACTCATCATGGTAATGCAAGGTTGTACCGATTGGTACGTTTTCCGGACATTCCCATACAAAATTCGTTAGGCAAATACTTGGCTGGTGGTTGGTCTAGTGGCGAGTGCTCACTACAAAGAGCTGAACTACAGCGGACTAGGGCGGATCAATTTGTATGGATGAGAAAAAACTATTAAAGCGTATAGCAGAAACGTAATCTACTGTAAATTCTAAGAATTTATCGCCAAGAAACCATAGCTCTAAAATCAATTCTTAGGTCCCGCCTAGCGAGGTCAACACAATATACATTAAACTGTTCAACAAATATGTTGGTTGCTTGGCGACCTTTCTAATTGTTAGAATATTGGTGATAGCCTGATCGAGGTCGTGATTAAAACTCAATTTAAATTTCATTTTTATCCAATATATTTCGGACGCACATCGGCATCCGTCTTCAGGGGCACTACAAAAACAATTTTCCAATTATTATACATTTAAACAGAAAACAAAAAACCGTGAACATTTTTACATACAATTTATGACACGTCTGTACCGCCTGACGTGGAGTTCAATACTAACTTATTTTTTCTCTAAGAGGTGTCTGTAAAGATGAGCAACGTTTTCAGTGTCCGTTTTGTAGTTAAGTCCTGTAGTTGCTCTCTTGTTGTAAGATTTTTGTTCCCTCGAAGTTTGGTGAATGTCCGCTCTCCATACAGTGTGTCGCTAGTGCAACAAATATTTATCGTTCCTGGTCCAACAACCAGTAATTTGGTTTATTGCCATCCAAAAGGCTAAAGTTCCCTCAACACCCAGAAAATTTATTCCTATATTTCTATTCTTAATTTAAATTTTTCCTATTGGTGAAATTTTGACCTAAATTTTTAAAAACTACCTTAAAATTAACTTAATTTAAAGATTTTTTTTTTTTCCTAATTTTTTAAAAAAAAATTTTTGACCAACCATTTTATCAATCCTCAACTCAACACAACCATTAAAATATAACGGCCCTAAAATATAGAAAAAATTTCCTAAAAATAAGAAAAATCGATGCACTCGTCTTTACCTAAAAACAGGAAAATAATTTTCTACATTTTAGAAAAGATGCTTGCTGTAATGAGCTTCGCGTAGTATCTATTACGTGTGTATGTTCCGTTGTCCACGCATTCTTCGTTAACGTCAATGCGTATGTGTGTGTGCTGAGATGCGTTTTGTGGAATGACGAATGCGAAATTCGGGATGGGCTAATAAATTAATGTTGTCCATTCTGTTTTGATGTTTTTGACGAAAAAACGTGTTTGAGACCTCAGTGGATCGTAAACAAGAAAGAAAGTCGGTCACACTCTGTACCTGTGAAGTGATGCCCACCACCGTTGCGAACGGTGCAGCACATAATTGTTTGTTTTCCTTATAACTCCACAACCGTTCATCCGATCTTTACCATTCCCTTAGCGGATCGATAAATAATCCTGATTACTAATTATGTCCAGAAGAACGAACCTTCTATATATAAAACCGTGGGAGATATGGCGTTTTTTCCAATGTACGGGGGCGGGAGTGGGCGTGACAAAAATTGAAAATAAACTTGCAGGAAAAGGAGCATATGTCCCATACATGTCAAACTTCTATCTTTTACCATCTCTGAGATCTGTTTGTTCATACGGACAGACGTCAGGCAGTCAGCAGACAGACAGACGGATGGACAGACGGGCATGGCTAGATCGGCTCGGCTGTTGATGCTGATCAAGAATATATATACTTTATTGGGCTAATATCCACTGTGTACCTCTGGTACAGAGTATAAAAAATATCGAAAAATGTAGACAATTTTAAAAATAACAAAACTAAAAAACAAAAAAAAAAGAAAGTAAAAAAAATTTTTAAGACAACGCCTTGAATGGGATTCGAACCCACGATCTCGCCGCTGCAAGGCAAATGCCTTGCCATTCTGCCACCGGGCTTGATTTTATTTTGTACTGTCATTTCGCCGCCGTCTCGCGCGACCCTGTTGTATCGGTGAGCGTTAAAATGTCCCTCGTTCGTGTTAGAGTGCCGAGGATCTGAGTTTTGAGTTTAAATCCCAGTATGGGTAAGTAAAAAATAAAATAAAAAACAAGAAAGAAAGTCGTTCAAGTCCGACTATAACATACTCTGCACCTGGGAAGTGCTAATAAATAATTATCAGGCTTTCTTTATTGTTTTAATGTTACACATTCATAATTTCTGTACCTTCAAATTCAAAAGAAAGAGAAGAGAGCCACATACCTATTTGTAGTTACACCTCTGCATTAAACTCTCAGGCATGTTCTCAATTCCACTTCCTCTGCAACTTTTCGGAAACGGAATTGATTCAGTTTCTCGCATCACGAAAACGAAAGTGTTTTTCGTTTTAAAAAGTAATGTTTTGACTTTTGAAACAAACTTTTAATGACAAATTACACACTCGTGCAGTTGCCAAATGTACAATAAGTTAATTTTCCTTTGTTCTGTGATCAATGTAGAACTTATTAATGTACTTTGAATTGCATTTAAGTCTTTCACTAAATTAAAAGTATTTTTTTGTTAAGTGTCTCAAGAAATTTGCAGTGCCTGCCAAACCGAAAAGTAAGTGTCAGCCTCTCTCGTTTCCACATGTTCCATTTTCCATCGTTTCGCTTGATTCTCCCTTGCCGATTTCGTTTGGCCCGTGGCTTGCCAAAAGAAAAACGTAAGCAATATCATTCGGAACTGAGAACAGCTAATCCAAACTGAAACGGAATTGCGTTCGGTTTACTTGTCTAAACGTAGCGGAATTAAAAACATGCCTAATTATAAAATTATTAAAATCTTGTGGTTTTCTAAATTATGCGTGTAAAATCATAGGTGGAATCTAATTTGTCTCAAAAAAAGCAAGAGTTATAAGTGTAATGGGAAATCAAGAAACTTCTGAGCAAGCGGAGCTCGGGAGAATGCAAGAGGTATCTACATTAGCAACTTGCGCGAAATTTGTTCAACGTTTCGGTGAAGTAAGACTAAAGATCTAACTTTATTATAAATTCAGATTTGATATATGACAATTGTTAAGTAAGCTTTGCCTCTTTGTTATGAGTTTAAAATGCTAAGGGATCGTAACAACGCACCCCGGCTAACTGATAGAACTGTTTTATACACAAAACATTCTCACGATCAGCCATTGCATTTATGTGATAAGTTTCGAAATTGTTTTTGAAAACTTTTTGGCTATCTCTCGTCCAATTATAACGGTATATTCGCTCTATTTAAAAGTTTGCCGTTTTTTAAAGGTTTTAAAGCACGGTTTTTTCATAGACAGATTATTTTCGAAGGTTTAAGTTAAATAATTTGAAAACTATTAGCCCTACACATAAACCATTCTAAAAACGGTTGACTTAGCGGAAGTTATGTTGAAAGTTCATCATCAAAAAAAAGGTTCTTACACGGTGTCCTTTTGTAAAGGGTACTTGAAACTCGACTTGTTGCAAATGAATTTTCAGTCTCTTGTTGTTGTGTCCTACTCCATCGATATTTTCGGCTATTTTCACCCCAAAGTTATTGCGTTTTAGATTTCTTTTTTGTTGTTGTTTTTTTTTTTTTGCCTTTCTTTTGCTTCCCCAAAATACGCCTTGGGCCGCGCCCGCTTTCAGTTGGCGAAACCTCAGAGGGGAGCGAAGGCAACGAGGGATGGTTAGATGGAGACGCACGCACCGGAAGCGCCGATAGCGCCATGTGTCGAGTGCGTGCGTGCGTGCCAAGAGGGAACCGGAGAAAATGCAGAGATGAAGGGAGCGGGGAGAGGGGAAGTAGAGGAAGAGATGTGTGGGTGTGTGTGCGTGCATGTTAGTGGCGCCGCTGGGTGTTGCCACATCGTATTTCACCACCCAGCGGCAGGCTCCCGTTCAGCTCCACCCAACTTGTAGGCGTTCCGCTTTTTTTTTTCATTTTAATGGCGCACACGCATTTGCTTTCGATTCTGTAGATACATAAATATAGCTACCTGCCTCTGATTGTATATGTAATTTTTCATAATCATATCATTTGATGAACCCAATGGGCATAGTTTTTCGCTATACTTTCCCATACAGCTTTTTTTTTACTTCTGACAACCGGTGCATGCATTCAAATAATCAGTCAACTCGATCAGGTGAGTCAATAAATAAAGTCAGGAAGGTCGCTGTCGACCCCCTGGCATACAGAAGTCACAACGTGGAGTCGTCAGTCGACAGACAACAGACGTGTGTACATATGACAACATTTTAATGGTCGTTTATCATAATTTGTCTTTGAGCTGAGCTAATGCTAACATCAATTGCTTACACTGTTTGTCATGTGTAGTACCAAAATGGGGGAAAGGGCGGCTACAAATGGGGCGAATGCTAAGCCATGTTTCATGTATTCTTGTTAGGAATTTTGATTAAGTTAGAATGGAAATGCATATCAGAAACAACGACAGTAGATGTTCTATGACAACTGAAGGTGGCAGATGTTGAGATCTATTTGCTGCTGTATTAGAACTGAATTGATTTTGAATCGAACAAATGATAAGACTTCTTGTACAGACTAATAGAGGAATACTTTTATTCCGAGCTTTTTATTTACTTCAGATGATTTTCTTGACTTTTATATGTGTGTACCATATTAAACGGCGTCAATTTAGATATATTGCTCAGGGGTCAAAGTTAATTGTATTTCCATTAGGCTTAACAGGTGGCCACATCTTGTGCCACACTAAGAAATTAAAGTGAGTAGGTATTCCATTTGCCTTGCTTAGTTTATAACACTAACAATAAAAACTTGGTAATACCTACAAAAATTCTGCGATACTTATACCAAGCTGTTCTGATTAGAAATTTTTACAACACTTTTTTCAATATTTAATTATAATCCTTGATGAGACAGGAAATGTTATCTATTCTGAATGCTATTCACCGGTCCAGAACCGAACCCAGTAGAATTGTTTTGGTTCGTGTATTGTAGGAAAATTTGAAGTTTATGACCTATCGAACTGAACTTGAACCGGAATCCTTCGGTTTGAAGCGAACACGTATGCCAGTTACATAGATATCTGTGCATTCATAAGTGAAATCGGACTTTAGTTATCAAAATTCTATCCCCGACCCCGTTCCATGTAATAACATTACAATTTGTATGTAATTTACATCTGAAATCAAAATGGTTCTTCAAAGTGTACATGTTTTTTAAAATACATGTACACTAGCTGTAAAAGCGTATGCGGTGTGACTGGCACACAAAATAAGCAGTCAAATCAAACACACACTGATTGTCTTACTAGTATTTCTGTGACTGAGTGTCGAAAATGAACGGGTGTCAAATTTTTTGTACCTGCACAGAAAAAAGGATAGAAGTTCTATCCTTTTAAACTGCTGAAATGTATAATCCTTTTCATATCCATTGGATCTTACTGAAATATCCATTTGATCTCTTATTGATCCTATTAACATCTACTTGATCCTACTTTCATATCCCAGGGATATGTTAATAAAATCCTTTAAATATCCATTTCATCTGATCATTAAGATCATTTCTTAAAAAAAGACAGCACAATAATTGTAATACATTTTCTTAGGTTTATAATTATTGTTTTAATTTGTACTTGTACAAACAATTATGAGAATGTATTAGTGTTAGGATGTTCATGAGTAAGTGAACAAAATTGAGCTGTTCACTAAATTAAACAAGTGAACACTTTCTTCTTTACTTGATCATTTTTGTTCAGACACAGTTGTTTAGTTTCTATTGTTCAGTCGCTCTTGGTCTTTGAGTTGTTCAGTCGCTCTTTTTCTTTGAGTTGTTCTGTGAGTCTTGTACTGTCAGTTTTAATTCAATATTTTTCGTTTGACAATAAGCTTAACTTATAACTCTTTATTATCCCTAATTTTGGTGCTAAGGCTACCCAGTAGTTTTTTTTTTTGTGCCAGGTGCAGCCCAAAGCAAGCCGTCAGGTGACCGGATCGGCACAGTACCCCCGGATGCTCATACAAACATAGTTAACCATCCGGCGGTGTCCTAAGGTTAATTTTCGGCCTGGCCGATCAAGCACAGAACTACCAGAAGCTCGCACATGAAGTGTCTGTCATCCGACTGACAGTTTTAGGATAGCCACCGGTCAGGCCCTTATACATTAACCACCTGGCAGCCGGTTTAGGGTAACCATCGGACCGGAAGATCGGTTCAGCATTACCAGAAACTGTGCTGGAAATGTCAGCCGTACGGCAGGCGATTTTGGGACAGCCGTCGGCCAGCACACTTCTGTTAACCACCCGGCAGTCAGCTAA
The DNA here is from genome assembly GCA_018904265.1 of Lordiphosa collinella. NCBI lineage: Eukaryota > Metazoa > Arthropoda > Insecta > Diptera > Drosophilidae > Lordiphosa > Lordiphosa collinella. Next base: position 64,023 of record JAEIFV010000524.1, read on the forward strand.
GGGTAACCAAAGGCCTGCCCGATCCGCAAAGCAGTACCAGATTTTGTACATTAAATGTCATCCATCCGCCAGGCGATTTCTGGCAGCCATCGGCTTGGGTAATTTTAACTGTCCGGTTGTCAGTTTGGGAAAACCGTACGCCCGGAGGATCCACACAAAGCCTCAAAGGGACAAGCTGGGCTATCTCCTTCTCAATCTTTTGGCTTGTGTGTTTCTCATTTTCGCCGTTTCTTTATCGATTCTGAGGCGGTATCGAACCTACGACATTTTGCTCAGCAGGCAGATACACTACCCGCTGCACCACACCAGGCCACAATAAGTACATCCAGATAATTGCTCTTTCTGACTCCTTTATATCTTTTATCAGTGATTTTCCAAAGATTCAGTATTGTGCAGTACCGTCATCCGTATATAATGGTACTTAAAATAAAATACAGCACAGCAGCCATTCACCCTACCCACTGCATCACAACCGGCCACGGCTAGCAGAGACTGTACATGAAATGACAGCCGTCCGCCAGGCAATTTTGGGACAGCCTTCGGCTAGCTCATTCTTTATTAATATATAGCACATCTTGTTATGTTTATGAACTTAGCAGAAGTGGCGTAGAGCGAAATGCTAATGCATTTGATTAAAAAACAAACAGACCCTACACTGTAGTTCATCTGCACCGGTGCGGCATTAACGAACTCTCTAACTCTTCGTAGTGAGCACTCGCCACCAGACCAACCACCAGCCAAGTATTTGCCTAACGAATTTTGTATGGGAATGTCCGAAAAACGTACGACCCTGCATTACCAGTCGTTAGTGTGGTGATGGGTGCACACCATAGTTCACGTACTAGACTAGCGCTGTGATGAATTACCTGTCGTTAACGACGCGACTGTCGCTCAGTGATGCAACAGGTTGTTAGGCCTGGTAGTGCCTTGACACCAGCTGAACTACAGGGTAGTTTAAGTCCCAGTAAAGGTATGCTTATCGAAATAGTAAAAAAAAAAATACAAATTACATACAGCTCAAACAAAACAAATTAAGAGGAAGTAGTAATTATGTTGCGCGATATTCTATGGAATACTAGTACAAACCTACAACTGAGAAAACAACAGATCTTTCTTATTTCATTCTTTTGGTTGATAATACAGTCTGGCCGATGCATGGTCTTTACCGCCTGCCGTATGGCGTGCCCAAACAGCCAGTCACTTTTAACGACCGCCCGGCACCAGTGTCCGGAATTGATGACATCCCTTATAAAATCTGACAGAAGGCGGCGCACTCAGGAATCGGTCGATACTTTCCAGCCGGGCGGCGACCTTCCGAACTACTGGGTATTAATTCACTTTCTTCACATTTTGTTTTTTACTTCACTATTTTTTTTTGCAGCAGCGCGTGAGCTCTCTTCAATGTTTTCCGTCGAATGACGCAGCACAACGATGTCAAAATTCGAAGTCCCATGTGTCTTTCTCCTTTGCACCTACGATCATACTTGACTGGCTATCGGGCTGTCGATTATCGATTACAAAATTCAATATTTGAAAAAAAAAAAATAAGATCCATTTGATATTATTTCCCATTCCTTAGGAGCTTTTTAATGTAAAAAGGATACGTGCATACTGAATTGATCTTATTTTTTTCATTAAATGGAGCTAAATAAAATAAAATGGATATTTAAAATAATATCTTAAAATGGCCATTTCGAATAACCTTTCGATTGATTGTCGATTCGATACGATTATTGTTTTTGGTTTCGCGTGGCAGACTTACACTACAAATACATAAACACTAGAGCAGCGCTGTTCCTCCAAAGTCCCCAGGGGCCGAGCGCAATCGGCTATTTGCACACATACTAGCCGAGCGCATGCCAAAATCGGGCATATGAGCGTAAGCAGAGCTCTCTTTGCCTTCATTCGCTGCCCAGCCGTCGTTGAGGGCAGTTCAAAGCTGGGCTGTGTCGCTTTAATATCGCACACCAATACACTCTCACTTTTTGGCCTCGCTCTTCTTGAACATCGCTGCACTAGAAAGATCGACTAGAGATAGAGAGAGCGACAAACCCAGTCAACACTTACATTTTTATGCTCTCTTTTGGCAGAAGTATTAGAAATGAGCAACACGAGCGGCGCGGGTATCGATGGCACTGCATGTGCGAAGCACAAATATGCCACGATTGGAACAAAGACTGCATACATTTTGTTGCAGTAGTTGGTACAAAATAACAAGTAATTATGTAGTGTCCTAGTAGTTGCAGTACACCGCTGCAGATCTAGATGTTTCTTTAGATTTACTTCAGTGATCTTAGCAGTCTTAAGAAATCAACGATTTATCGAAGTATTAAAATTTAATGGACGCGATGTATAAAAAAAGGGTTTGTGAATTTTGATTTTTGATATTATCGATTTTGATATTTTGGAATTTTTGACAAAACAGCATAGACGGAGCTAGCATTGCAAGCGGTAAAGTCTCCATTATTTTGTATTTTTAATTTTTGCTTAGTGTTTTTGAAGTAATTTTAGAAATATTGTTTTTGAGTACCAATTCTTGCAAAGGCGAAAGGAAATGCAATCCACCCCATGGACGAAGAGCTCAGCAAACGCAGACACACAAAAAACCGGGCATGGTGGGGGTCTTAGTCGGCTCCTCCTTTGGCAGATGGCAAAATCGAAGCGACATGCGAAACAATTCAAAGTTTCACGTCGTAAATTTCGAGGGCAACTTCATCGATCACTTTTTGGGGGACTGTTGCTGTTGTTGTTGTTGTTGTTGCTGTTTGCCAGCACAGGTTGACTTATTTGCTCGAATTGCTGGAGAGACCCAGGACAAGGATGGCTGGGACCAGGTTCCAGGCACCAGGCACGCGCGCCTTGTTATTTTAGTTGTTGTTGTTGTTGTTGATGTTGCAGTTTGCTGAAGCGGAAACGCAGGCTGAGGAGGCGGCATGTGAAAATATTTTCCAAGGTGAACGCCACTACAACAAAAAAAAGGACAAATCCAGCTGAGACCCAGACCCAGAATTGAATGATTTAGAGTTGCACAGTTGTCAAAGAGCAGCGAGGCGTACTGCAGGGGGAGGGAGAGGTGGTGTGGTGTGGTGGTATGGGTGGCTTAAGGGGTTCCTGTGTCGCTATGGGGGCGCCAAGTATGCTCTTAAAACCGATTCATCCCGCTTTGCCATAATATTTATTGCTCGACATAATTGAGTGTAAAATTGCAAGGGCTAAACTTCAAGCCATAGAAAATAGAATTAAAATGGTTCGTTTTTGAAGAGTTATAGTAGGCCTTTTTTACATTCATGTTTGTAAGTTTTGTGTATAAAGTAGGCCTCTTTCTTAATGACTATGAGCACTCATCTAAATATTTCATTTTCATGCTGGGCTTAGTACGCCACAAAAACCCTAGAATAAGCATACGAGCACTGGAGCTCCCGCCACCAAGGGAACGAATCCCCAAGCAAACAGACTGGCATCAAGTTATTATTTTTATTATTATTATTAAGAAACACATCCCTAAGTATCATTATTAAGATCAACGGAGTCACTAGCACGAACCAGTTCCAGTTCACCACGGTGTCATCACTAGCGCACCCGCGCTGGTCACATAGTTCTGAGGCGGCGGCAAGCCGCGATCGACGCGACGTTTTTGGCGCTCGAGGAGTTGGATTTTGACCAAGGAGAAGGAAGGTCGTGTGCGCGGAAAAGTCGGTGGTAAAAGGAGTCAACGACGCCAACCACGCGGCGAGCATCTCAAGGCGAAGACAAACTGAAGACACGCGGTGAACTGGACAAGTGCCCACGCCCCCACACAACCAACAGTAGGCGGCTGCAGGTATCACCCCCGCCCACAGGGAATAAACGTGGTAAGCGAGACACAGGGCTTGAGGTTAGGAGAATCCGCTAAAGAACTCTCGGTGCAGCTAAGTACAGAAAAAGGAAACATGAAGTGCAGCAAATAAAAATTATTTCAAAGAAGCGAAACACCGATGGCCTGTCTTTTCACTTAATGACCGCGTGTGCAAAGTGCGTAGTGTGTGTGTGTTACCGTTTTCCCCCTCCCCCTCTCCTAACAGAGGGCACAGCAGACGCGGGCCTGTACCTCTCATAGCACTTCACAGAACCTTATGGTGTTTTCTTCGATTCCCTCCCACGAGGTGGCCAATCCAGTGTCCTAAGCAAAGTTCTCAGTCTTCGTCTCCCAATATGCTTGCCAGGTCGTCACCTGAGGTATATTCGGCACAGCTTCACTTGCCTTGGCAGACATTTTTGGTGCACATGGTCCAGGTTTTCACCTTTCGTGTGGCGTCACCAGCCCTAAGCATAGTTCCCAGTCTTCGTCTCCCAATATGCTTGCCAGGTCGTCACCTGAAGTATATTCGGCACAGTTTCACTTGCCTTGGCAGACATTTTCGGTGCACATGGTCCAGGTTTTCACCTTTCATGTGGCGTCACCAGCCTTAAGCATAGTTCTCAGTCTTCGTCTCCCAGTATGCTTGCCAGGTCGTCACCTGAAGTATATTCGGCACAGTTTCACTTGCCATGGCAGACATTTTCGGTACACAGGGTCCAGGTTTTCACCTTTCATGTGGCGTCACCAGCCTTAAGCATAGTTCCCAGTCTTCGTCTCCCAATATGCTTGCCAGGTCGTCACCTGAAGCATATTCGGCACAGTTTCACTTGCCTTGGCAGACATTTTCGGTGCACATGGTCCAGGTTTTCACTTTTCATGTGGCGTCACCAGCCCTAAGCATTGTTCCCAGTTTTCGTCTCCCAGTATGCTTGTCAGGTCGTCGCCTGAAGTATATTCGGCACAGATTCACTCGTCTTGGCAGACATTTTGGTGCACGTGGTCCAGGTTTTCACCTTTCATGTGGCGTCACCAGCCCTAAACATAGTTCCCAGTCTTCGTCTCCCAGTATGCTTGCCAGGTCGTCACCTGAAGTATATTCGACACAGTCAGTTGCCCTGGCAGACATTTCGGAAGCACATGTTCCAAGGTTTCGCCTAAAGTGTGGCGGTCATAGCTTTAAAGCCAATTATTGCGACTTCGTCTGCCAAGATACTGGTCAGGTAGTCTCCTGCAGTAGGTGTGGCATAGTTTCACTTGCCTCGGCAGATACTCCCGGAGCGCATGGTCCCGGATACCCTTTCCAGTGATTCTGACCACTTTTACGTGCCTCAAGACATGTCCACGGATCCCCTGGACTAGGCTTTCGTCTACCGGGGATTTAAATGCTCATATTCTTCTCTCAAAACCCTTATGGAGCTTCCTTTCTATATTTGGAGTAACCTTTCGGGTCAGTTTTAACCAACTTTCGCTTGATCCCCATCTCTATGCCCCTATGTCCCAGCACTTCAATAAATTAAGTTTGGAAGTGATCCTGGCTAGACTGAGACCGACCCCAGCCTTAGAAAACGCTTCCTTACATGGCGCCCGAGCAGGGACACTGGGGCTAAAGGACTAATTAGAGATTTCCATCCTCCGTGGCCTAAAGAACCACCAGAAAAATGTTTACTCCAAGAAAAGGAAGCAAAAAGTTAGAAGAAAGGAAGTTAGAGCATTTGACGTGTTGGAGCACATGTGAAGAGTAGAATAAGCATGGCAACAGAGTTAGAATAAGCAAAGCAACAGAGTTAGAATAAGCAAAGCAACAGAGTTAGAATAAGCAAAGCAACAGAGTTAGAATAGGCAAAACAACTGCGTTAGAATAAGCAAAGCAACAGAGTTAAAATAAGCATAGCAACCGAGTTAGAATAGGCAAAGCAACAGCGTTAGAATAAGCATGGCAACAGAGAATAACCATAGAAAACACCCAAGCCCAAATTCCGAAAACGGAAAGTACAGGCACGCACACGCACACACACACACGCAGCGGTAGCACATGAGCCAAGGTCTGGAAAAAACCCAAGCACGCTTCGCTCCCGTAACCAAAGTACAGTCCCAGCTAAGTACCGCAACATCATTTCCAAAATTTTCCATTCAGTCTTGTTTTCTGCCACACACCTAAGTCCCGCAATATCATCTCCAAAGTTTCCACTCAGTCGTACTCTCTGTCACACGCCCCATATCTAAAGTACAGTGCCACCTAAGTCCCGCAATATCATCGCAAAAGTTTCCATTCAGTCTTGTTCTCTATCACGAGGTCTCATAGCCAGCGCACAGTCCCAGCTAAGTACCGCAATATCACTTCAAAAATTTCCACTCAGTCTTATTCCCTCACAAATCAATCCGACAGCCACGTGGGCAAAGCCCTCCTTGTAAATTTTGGCACCCTGTACTAACCAATACAATAAAAATTGTTGCTATTGGATTCTGATTGGGCGGCGGCTGCAGCGAGAGAGAAAATAGCGGATCCAACTAATCGTATTGCTCGTGGTTAGCCGAAAGCGAAAATTTCTCTGTGGGTCATGTCGGGAGCAGAGAGCCGAATGTTTCACATCGGCCTCGAAGGCGTCAAGGCAGAGCTGGTTAACGATATAAGCAGAGCTGAGGCAGCAGTAAGGCAGTCATCTTACAACCTTCAAATCGTTCACACCTAAGCTACAACAGATTCATCGCACCACTTTCAAATCGTTCACCACTAAGCTACAACAGAGTCATCGTACAAACAAGTCTTGGCAACATATCCTTCGGTGTTCAAAGAAGTCCTTCCGTACATCCTACCAAGTGAAAATCAACGAGTCCTTTATCACTGATCAAGAAGTAACAACGAGTCCTCCGCGGTTCAAGGAAGTCCTTCCTACTAAGTTAAATCTAGCAACGAATTCTCCAGTGCTCAAAGAAGGCAGTCCAGTTACAGCAGCCAACGCTGGAACCTCCAATCACAAGTTTTACCAAATAAATCTCCTCGAGTGCAAGCCTTTCGGTGCCACCTACTCAGTGTAAGATACAACGAGACCTTCACTACTAATCAAGGATCAAGTCCTCTGATATCGAAGAAAGTCCTTCCGTCAATCCAACTAAGCGACACACAGTAACAAATCCTCCGGTGTCCCAACAAAGCCGTGCCTAACCTACCTACATAGGGCTGAGTTCTCATAAATACGCAGCCGCAGCCAACCAGTTCTGTAGCATGCCAGTCCATACCTAGCCACAAGCGTTCCACGATCAGTGAGGATTCCTTTAGTGTGAAAGCAAATCCTACGCTAGGACACAAAAGGGTCTCACCCACATAGTACCTAGGCTCAAGTCTATCACGGTTCGCTGAGATGGAAGAAACTTATACGAGTCAAATGCTTGAACGGAAATCTCGCCCCACTTCTCCGGCAATAACTAAAGACGAGTCCAGTGGACAATCTGGATCCTCATATGGCTCCGCCACTTCATCTGACACACAACGCGTACCTTTCCACGTGTACAACCCCGAAGGCGAAAAGGTACCAACACAAAAGGCGATATCGATGGCCAAGGATTCGGAACAACCAGGCCATACCGGACGAGAAGAAATTTCCTATGCGGTGCTAGCAGAAAAGTTGAGGAATTGGGGGATAATCTTCGATGGAACGACTGACCCTCTGAGTTTTATTCATCATTTCGAAGAACGAGCAAAGTCATACAACGTGGATGTCCGTAAGATGCCCTTGGCGATTCCTGGATTACTAGCCGGCATGGCGGAACACTGGTTCCGGACCAGCAACCTACAGGGAGAATCTTGGGAGACATTTAAGTCGAAGTTTCTGGAATTCTTTCTGCCGCCGAGGTATTTCCAGCGCCTTGAGGATGAAATCCGGAGTAGACACCAGCGGAACGGGGAAGGTTTTAAGCAATACCTGGTGAGCCTACGGCTCATGATGCACAGAGCAGGATATAAGAAGGACCAGGAATTGGAACGGGTTTACGAGAATTTGCTACCGGAATACCAACTTTTCACCCGGCGGCATGAGTTCGATACATTAGAGAAGCTCACCTCATTGGTAGTAAATTACGAGATCACACGCGACCGAGACATAGCCCGGCATAACTAGTTAGTGCGCACACGCCTTACGTCTAGCCAGTCTACTAGTTTTCGACCCAATCTTATCAAACCATATCGAATCAGAACAATCCACCACTAACATTGTCTCCCCAGATCAAAGTTATCCAAGAACCGACTCAGCCCATTGATGTTCGTACCGCTTGCAGAAATTATGGTCAACCGGAGCATTTTGCAAAAGAATGTTAACAATCCACAACTCTTATTTTGCTGGGACTGCGGACGAAGAAGTTACCCCAGTGAGCCACCAACCCATCGAAACCCCCGAATCCTGTGCAGAGAGAATGAAAGCAGTCTTCCAAGTAGTGAAGGACAACTTACAACGGGCCGCGCTGTACCAGAGCAAGCACTACAATTTACGGAGAAGAGAAGGGCGTCCCGAACTGGGTGAGCTGGTGCTCCTACGCCAGCATCACCTATTCAAAGCAGCTGAGGGGTTCGCGGCCAAGCTGGCCGCCAAGTACGAGGGGCCGTTTAAAATAATCAAGTTTATCTCGCCCAATATAGTTCGCCTGCAGCGCCCTCAAGGAAGACAGCTGGTTTGAGTGACCTGAAAGTTTTCAACGCAGGTGCACTCGAACCAACTGACGACGCTGAGCCTAACGAAGACCGATCCAGACCACCCGAGCCACCCGAAGAGCAAGCAACCGATCCCACGACACAAGCAAATCACACGGATAGCACGACGCACCTCGACGCATAGAAAGCAGACGACAATACTAACCCCTCTAACGTAACAGACCCCCCATGTCCACGTAGCCCATATCAAATTGACATACGAAGACCCAAACCAGAAGCCAGCCCGAAAAGCGAATCCAAGGAGTCAGAGGGGGCCACTTGCTGGTTGGTGCGCCTTCCCAACGTCCCCGCTCCCGAAAGGGAAATTCTTGGTTACCAATACTAATAGGCTCATCAACCTCAGAAAACCAAGATTAGTCGTAATCCCACCTATGTTCTTAGCAAGTAATCATATTAGCCCGCTGCACCGAGAGTATAGAACCTAGCATAACGATGTAAGTCATAGGTATATGTATACTCCTCTCACGAACTACAGATCATGTCATCGCAAAGTACGTCTTTCAACTCAACGCCCCCGGACTGGGCCCAGATGGTCCGCCTGTTCGAAGAAGCTGATGGTCCAATCACCTTCGCCCCTCAGCCCTCGGCGCTTCGGCTCAACCATCCGAGAGCTATTCGACAACGGACCCAGCCGGCATCCATTGAACCCCTAGCGGAGGATCCCGATCTGCAACCTAGCACATCCCGGACGGTACAAGCCTGGTTGAACGAGCAGAGGAGCTTGGCGCCGCCAATTCTAACCTCCGGAGCGGCTGATAGCGCCGATAGGCCAAGGACACTGTGCTATCCCTTCGCCAGCGAGAGGATGGATGACCAAGGCAGTGAGGTTCCATGCCCGAACCCCCTTTCAACCGCAACCACCGTCCCTACACCAACCAGTGGGTCCCACGGAAGTTGGATCGAGGCACCCTCAGCTTGGCGAGTCGATACTGAGGGGAGGAAACTACCCGAAGTCCTAGTACAGAAAATGCAGGTACGGCTAGCCATAAACCGACATACCAACGTCAAGTTCCTCGAGACAGAAGCCGACACGCGTTTCCAGGTCCACATCAACCGACGCAACGAGATAACCATCTCCACCCGCCCCCGAAGAAAGGGGAGAGTGTGACGCACTAAACTTAGTACGCCACAAAAACCCTAGAATAAGCATACGAGCACTGGAGCTCCCGCCACCAAGGGAACGAATCCCCAAACAAACAGACTGGCATCAAGTTATTATTTTTATTATTATTATTAAGAAACACATCCCTAAGTAGCATTATTAAGATCAACGGAGTCACTAGCACGAACCAGTTCCAGTTCACCACGGTGTCATCACTAGCGCACCCGCGCTGGTCACATAGTTCTGAGGCGGCGGCAAGCCGCGATCGACGCGACGTTTTTGGCGCTCGAGGAGTTGGATTTTGACCAAGGAGAAGGAAGGTCGTGTGCGCGGAAAAGTCGGTGGTAAAAGGAGTCAACGACGCCAACCACGCGGCGAGCATCTCAAGGCGAAGACAAACTGAAGACACGCGGTGAACTGGACAAGTGCCCACGCCCACACAACCAACAGGAGGCGGCTGCAGGTATCACCCCCGCCCACAGGGAATAAACGTGGTAAGCGAGACACAGGGCTTGAGGTTAGGAGAATCCGCTAAAGAACTCTCGGTGCAGCTAAGTACAGAAAAAGGAAACATGAAGTGCAGCAAATAAAAATTATTTCAAAGAAGCGAAACACCGATGGCCTGTCTTTTCACTTAATGACCGCGTGTGCAAAGTGCGTAGTGTGTGTGTGTTACCGTTTTCCCCCCTCCCCTCTCCTAACAGAGGGCACAGCAGACGCGGGCCTGTACCTCTCATAGCACTTCACAGAACCTTATGGTGTTTTCTTCGATTCCCTCCCACGAGGTGGCCAATCCAGTGTCCTAAGCAAAGTTCTCAGTCTTCGTCTCCCAATATGCTTGCCAGGTCGTCACCTGAGGTATATTCGGCACAGCTTCACTTGCCTTGGCAGACATTTTTGGTGCACATGGTCCAGGTTTTCACCTTTCGTGTGGCGTCACCAGCCCTAAGCATAGTTCCCAGTCTTCGTCTCCCAATATGCTTGCCAGGTCGTCACCTGAAGTATATTCGGCACAGTTTCACTTGCCTTGGCAGACATTTTCGGTGCACATGGTCCAGGTTTTCACCTTTCATGTGGCGTCACCAGCCTTAAGCATAGTTCTCAGTCTTCGTCTCCCAGTATGCTTGCCAGGTCGTCACCTGAAGTATATTCGGCACAGTTTCACTTGCCATGGCAGACATTTTCGGTACACAGGGTCCAGGTTTTCACCTTTCATGTGGCGTCACCAGCCTTAAGCATAGTTCCCAGTCTTCGTCTCCCAATATGCTTGCCAGGTCGTCACCTGAAGCATATTCGGCACAGTTTCACTTGCCTTGGCAGACATTTTCGGTGCACATGGTCCAGGTTTTCACTTTTCATGTGGCGTCACCAGCCCTAAGCATTGTTCCCAGTTTTCGTCTCCCAGTATGCTTGTCAGGTCGTCGCCTGAAGTATATTCGGCACAGATTCACTCGTCTTGGCAGACATTTTGGTGCACGTGGTCCAGGTTTTCACCTTTCATGTGGCGTCACCAGCCCTAAACATAGTTCCCAGTCTTCGTCTCCCAGTATGCTTGCCAGGTCGTCACCTGAAGTATATTCGACACAGTCAGTTGCCCTGGCAGACATTTCGGAAGCACATGTTCCAAGGTTTCGCCTAAAGTGTGGCGGTCATAGCTTTAAAGCCAATTATTGCGACTTCGTCTGCCAAGATACTGGTCAGGTAGTCTCCTGCAGTAGGTGTGGCATAGTTTCACTTGCCTCGGCAGATACTCCCGGAGCGCATGGTCCCGGATACCCTTTCCAGTGATTCTGACCACTTTTACGTGCCTCAAGACATGTCCACGGATCTCCCGGGCTAGGCTTTCATCTTCCGGGGATTTCCATGCTCATATTCTTCCCTCAAAATCCTTATGGAGCTTCCTTTCTATGTTTGTAGTAACCTTTCGGGTCAGTTTTAACCAACTTTCGCTTGATCCCCATCTCTATGCCCCTATGTCCCAGCACTTCAATAAATTAAGTTTGGAAGTGATCCTGGCTAGACTGAGACCGACCCCAGCCTTAGAAAACGCTGTGCAGCGTTTTGTTTTTTCATAATATTTTACTATTTTTTTTTTTTGTCTTCGCTTTACACAGAACTTTTCACTAAATTTTTTGGTGATATGTTAATTTCTATTTAATATCATTTTATTGTTAATTCTTAGAAACTGAATACTCTGTACACAAGAATAGGTTCTTGTGGCCTCATGCAGTCTACTGCCTTTAAATTGAGTTCCTTTCGCATAACCGTTAGCATACCACAGTGGATCCGTCCATAGGCCAAAATCAACAAAATCAATCGCAAAACATTTAGACAAAGTATAAACAAATTGACTTTAAAATATCCAATCTTCTTAATGGCAAACTGGTTTTTGGTGGAAATTCAACAGGACTTCCTAAAAACAGAGCTTAAAGCATGAGCACGAGTTCATTTGCAAAGCGCAGCTCAAAACGGTCTGGTAATTGCTTAAACCTACAAAACTAAATTATGGTCAATGGATTTTTTAAAGTTAAAGGTTTTTTTTTTATCTCCAGAAAATAATAAAAAACTAAGTGGTGTTGCAGTTCTTGTGAAATTAATGTTTTAGTTAACCTATATGTTTGTTCCTTTTGTGCGTCTTTATTATGTTTACTCAAAGTTTTAGACGTGTTCCCCCCCAAGATTCCCCAAGATATATTATTCGGATTCTTAAGGTAATAAAAGTGCTGAAGTTAGTAGCTGAAATTTGCGAATGTGCGTGTAGTCTTTGTTATACTAATCCACCGACTTATTTTTTCAATGTCAAATTTGCCCAATGAAGCATTTTTATTGTGCTGTGTAGTTCTTATCGTCTTTCGTGTTTATGTACAATTTTCAATGATCATTTAATCAATTATTTCTGAATTTTTTGATTTTATTTTCGATTTAGTTTTAGAAGAGGATTCGAATCCCAACAGAAATCTCAACCTTATACAAAAAATTTGGTTCTTTGAATACTTTTTACAACTTTCTATTAGTCAGTCATCAAAATGTGGCTGGTTAGAGGTCCTGAACAAAAATTAAAAAGCATTAAACAGAAAAACACAAAATTCGAAAAAGGAATTTCGTTAAAAATGGGTTAAATAGTAAAACAAAGTTCGATTGAGAAAAAAAAAGTTGTGTGGACGAAAGCTAAAATGAATAGAAAAACTAAAAATATGTGAAATTTACGTAATAGTAGACAAGCCTATAGGTGAAGGTAGAGGATCATCCATCGACGGAAATATTGCTAAAATTATTTTCTGATCCAAAATTGGCTTCAGAAATTACAGGAGTTATTTATTGAAAATCTGATCTATCGCTTTTTTTCAAGCTAGAGCACCGGACTTCAAAATTAGTGCCTAAAAAATATGCCATGAATATGCCATAGATTCTGCCAAGAAACTAATTAAGGAGTATCCATTGTACTATTTGCCGACTACAGTCCATAAGGTTTTAATTCTTGGATCTGCTGTGATAGCAAAAGTATCAATTGGAGAGTTTTTAGAGGAAACTGCAGAGTCGAACAACAAAGACTGAAAAAAATGTAGACTTCATCACAGCCGGAAAATGTTACGCATTAGTTAAAACATTCACTCCTTTTATGGTCCGACCCTTTTATAACTGGACAGATGGAGCTTGGAAAAAGGGAAGGGTAAGTACAACGTTATTTGAATCTGAATAAGGCTTGCTAAAGGAAACAAATTTACATTTTTGTAATAATAGAGTATTAAAATGGTTTCAAATTTCAAATTTATTTATTGGTTATGGTTATAGATGGGGTTTGGATGGGGGCGGTGTGCATCGACAAATCATGTCCATCTTTTCACCAAATTTTAAATTAACTCTACCATTAAAAGTATTTTTGCCCCCCCCTCCATACAAGCGGATCCACTGTGCATACGGGTGATTAACTGATCAAAAGTGGATACCACAGCTCGTAAAACATGGTCAGACAATTTGTTTTTACTATGCTGTCTGCTCACCAAAATGACTGGTAAAAATTTAACAGACTCGCTCAGTCTTTGGACAGAACTGTTTAGTTATTTTCGATTCTCGCGTATTTTCTGTTTCATGTTCCGTGCAATCCGGCTCTAATCAGACTGAACATATAATCTATATACCGGTATGAAATTTTGTGAAAATAAAACACTAATTATTAATGGGGAAAGTAAAAAACATTTTATTCAAAGTATTGGCCATTGTTTTTTACACATTTTTACCACTTTTCTGGCAATTTTGTGGATACCACGCCAATAAAATTGTTCGTCTTTTAAAGCACCTCCTCGTAGGAATGAAAGTGCTGCTCAGCCAATGCGTGTCCCATCGATGAAAACAAATGGTAGTCGGAAGGAGCCAAGTCTGGTGAATACGGCGGGTGGGGTAGCAGCTCCCAGCCAAGTGTTTTGATTGTATCCTGAACCGGTTTTGCTTTGTGTGCAGGTGCATTGTCATGGAGAAAATTACCTTGCCGTGTCTTCTGGTCCATTCTGGACGTTTCTCGATCAATGCATGGTTCAAATTGATCATTTGTTGTCGGTAGCGATCAGTATTAACGGTTTCACCAGGTTTTAGGAGCTAGTGGTACACCACACCTTTCTGGTCCCACCAAACACACAGCATTGTCTTCGATCTGGTTTTGCAGTCGATGTTGATGGATGTCCCGGATTAAACGATGATTTTTTCCGTTTAGGCTTCTTAAAATAAATCCATTTTTTATCGCCAGTAACAATCCAATGCAAAACCGATTTTCTTTCGTGTCTTTGAAGCAAAATTTCCACAAGTGTTTTTTCGGTTTTCCATCTGTCTTTCATTCAATTCATGTGGCACCCATTTTCCACACTTTTGGATCTTTCCCATAGCTTCTAAACGGTCAGAAATGGTTTGTTGTGCAACATTTAACATTTCTAATTGCTTTTGACAAATCTTTTCATTCGTCACTTCAAACTTTTTGATGGTCTTCCGTTCTTCATTTCTCACATCAAACTCATTTTTCTAAACCGTTGAAACCATCTTTTGCTTTCTTTTAATGGTGTCCCATATGCTCGTGACTCTGCAGCACTTTTCTTCAAATGAAAACAAAATTAATTTTATTTGACCTCCTTCATAGTATCGGTATATCTTCACGTAATATAAAAATTCTTCTTATGGATGCAGCACGACAGAGAGTTTATGACTTAGTCCAGATGTCTGTAACGCTTGGGATCTGCTGGCCACATAAAATGATATATTCTTGATCAGCACGACGTTTGAAAGCTATCTTCACCAAGCTTTGCCCGAAGTTTTTCAGTAAATATCGGATTGGATGACTATAGCATATAGCTGTCATAGTAACGAACGGTCGAAAAACTTTGTTTTCAATGGGAACGCCTTCAAACTTTGTATTTTTTATTTTGCTATGCTTTCCCAAGATTCCACTAAGTTTGGTCGAAATCGGACATCTATATAGTATAGTTGTTATAAAAATATAGAGTCTGAAAAGTACTCATAGGTCGAAAAACTTTTTTGGGCTTCTTTGGAAGGCAGGAACTCTCCTGTGGTAATGGGCCGTATGTAGTGAGGTAAAGTTGCTGATCGGTTTAACATAATAAACCCAGCGCAATGCTGGCTTACTGCGTCTCAAGTCGACTCACACCTTTTCGCACGATCTAGGCGACCAATTGACCGGTCCCGAACGTGAAATAAAATGTTCACCGAACTCGCCTCTCAATAAGTCCATTGTTGCGCGTGCTGTGTGGCATGTGGCACCGTCTTGTTCAAACCACATGTCATGCAAGTCAACCTCTTGGTAGCGCTCTCCATTCACAGTTATGTTATAATTCGCATCATCTTTGATGAAGTACGGTCCAATGATGCCACCAGCCCATAAACCGCACCAAACTGTGACTTTTACTGGATGCATTGGTAGCTCTTGCAATGCTCTGGCTGATATTCACTCCAAAATCGACAATTCTGCTTATTTCGTCGCTGAACACAATTTTTCGGTAAAAAAGGGGATCTTCGGCCAACTTTCCAAGAGTCCATTCACCAAAAATTCTACGTTGCGGTAGGTCGTTCGGCTTTAATTCTTGCACCAACTGTATTTTGAAAGGCTTCACACCTAAATCCTTCCGCAAAATTTTCCACATTGTTGAGTAACAGAGGCCCAATTGCTGCGAATGGCGACGAATCGATAATTGATGGTCATCATTAACATTGGCCGATATTTTCTTCAGTTCGCACTCTACGTAAGCGTGTTGGTGGTTTAATGCCCAACAATGTAAATTTGGTGCGAAATTTAGTCACAATAGCCCGAATAGCCGCTTCAGTGGGTCGATTAAATTGACCATAAAATGACAGAATTCTTAACAGTTCATTCTTAACAGTTCATAATTTGCAAGCGTTGTTCGTTTGTAAGACGATTCATGGTTAAATTATAGACCAAACTGAAGATGTTTGACAGTGAAACATAACATGAAACGTGCGTGAGCTGTTTAAACCAGTGTTGCCAAAAAGATAATAGCTTGAAAATCACCCTTTACTTAATTTGTTCGGATATGCTTCCTTAGATGCGTTACAAACATCCGGATAATTTTATAACACCCTCTGCAAGGGTATAAAAAGTTATGACCTTGCGCAGGCCAACAAATTTTTCTGAAATGTAAAATAAAATTTTGCCTCCCACAGGGTGAACACTAATGCAAATTATAAGCGGGGAACAAAAGTTTACGCAAATTTTTTAAAGCAAATATTTGCTCATGTGGGAACACCAAACTTGTTTGTCTCAAGAATTTACAATTTACAAGGCTCACTTTGTCATCACAAGGTGAGCTAAAAAACTCTAAACTCTCAAACTCCGAAACCCAAGTTGGCCTTAAGCCTCCAGCTGAAATTAATCAGTCCTAATTCCAAAGCGGTTTTGTGTCCCTTAAGTCCCGGAGCGAACCGGGACTTGAGTGGTTCGATTAAAATTAATTTGAACTTCATATCAAAACCCATTCAAAGCGGCATACCTCTTGCATTTCCAGCGGCAAATGGCCAAATGATTCACCCCGGCTCGAAAGAGGGCCCGTCCAGGCCACTAAAGCGCTCAATGCCGCTGCCACTGTCGCTGCCCAGGCTTACAGCGCTGTTCGCGTCGACGTCTGCGTAAATTTATGTGAGAAATCTCCAATTGAAAAAAGAGCAACGCCGCCGCCGCCGCGTTGCTCACGACACACATAAAGCAAAATAATGGCACATTCGTCACACTTAACGTGGCCGCATCTGGCCTTCTCGCTTGCACGCAGGCCCCACAGCCACAGGCGCTCTCTGTTGCACATGCTCGGGACCGTCATCCATCTTGCCGAGATGCGAGCGTTGTTGTTGCTCTCCGGCAGGCTGAGAATGCTTTATGAGCGCGCGTCTCCGTCCGGACTCCTCCCTGTTTGCGCCAGCAGCGGAGGCAGCCGCAGCAGCAACGGCAGCAGCAGCCGCTTGCTAAAGTCGGCCAAGTTGTTGTTTTTGGGATCTGGATCTGTCTTGTGGGAAGTTTTTGAGGGGGGCGGGGGTGTTCAACAACAGCTGTGGCAAGCGTGAGAGAACTGAAAGAGAGGGGGTCAGAGAGAGAGAGAGAGAGAGAAAGAGAGAATATGTGTGATGAGAGTAGTTTTGGGGGGTGGTTCGAAATGCGTGGCCATGGATGTGCGTGTGTGTGTGTGTGTGAGCGATTTAATTTTGAGATTTCTACGGCCATGATGGTTAATGCCGTCGGCAAAAGGCAATCGGCTTCCATATTTCACGGCGGCCATCATTTGCTTTCCGTAGAATTTCGTCGATTGATAATAAGGCAGTCAATTTAAGAATATTACTACTAATTTTAAGCCAAATAAAAAGCTAGAAGTTTTTTTCACAACCGTCGTCTTTACCAGCAATTGGCGTTTGGCTTCGAAAAGCTTCGCCGTTCGGACTCGTCGTTGAGCTGTTAGGGCTACCTGGAAATCAAATTACTACCCAAGACGGAAGATTTCTTTTTTCAGGGATAAAAACCGGCTCTGAACCGAACCAAACCGCTTATTCCTCCTGGTGGGCCGAGAGCGTAAAACGGTTGTGATGACCAAAGAAGAAGAAGAACAGCTTATTCCAGCTGGTGAACTGAGCCGCAAACCGAACGAGCTTCCTTTCAGAAATGCTGAACCGAACCGAAACCCACAAAGAGAAACGGTTCGGTTCGGTTCAGTTCTCTGACGAGTTTTGGGACGTGAATCGCTTTCCTCTAGCCAATGATAATTATAAATTTGACAATTTGAGTCGTATCCTGATGCCTGATCGATATAACTACAAATTTTACAACATGTAATCCTGTAAGTCTTTTGCAATCGCCCGCCGATCTCTTAATATATCCGTCATCAATCTGCATTCTTTTCTTGAAAGTTGATAATTGAATTGCCATCCTCTAGGCGACATTATTTTCAATTTTCTGTTGAACATTTCTTTATCTTAATTCAATCTTAGCTGGGAGAGTTGTTTCTGATATAATATGGTGTATAAGATACTTGGTACGAATTCTATTGTAGCTGACATTCTCTGTTTTCGAAGGGCGTTCCTCTAAAAACTTATTAACGAATCATGCAAGTCCGATATCATAAATTTTGACATTCTTCTAAGGATTTTAAAGAAATACAAATGGTTTACAGGAACTCAATTTTCAAAGTGTGGGAAAAGTCACATTATGACAGAAATCATTATATTTAATAATGTGCCGTTACGAACCACTGTACCGAACCGAAACCGCGGTGCAGTTAGCTCCAAAAACCTTGTACAGTACTTATTTTGCATCCCAGCTTTTTTTTTTGTATATTCATATTTTAAGTATTCAGTTTTAAAGATCAGCAATCGAAAGTAATGTCGCGATTTTTGTTTTAATGATTTGTGAACATGTCCAATTGTCATTCCTAGCGATGCCCGAGCAATTTAATACAATTTTATTTACATGCTTGCTTGAAAACTGCTAGCTTTTAAAAAACTTAAATAAATATTTTTAAGCTCATTGATTATTTCTTCCAAGGGACCAGACTTAATTGGACCAAACCGCTACGAAATTCCGACATGTTGGTCACAGTGAACCAATCCAATTGTGAAAAAATTGTTAGGCCTCAACCTCCTCCAAAATTTTTCTTTTTTTAAAAAGGTTTGTAAAGGTAAAGAAAATCTGAATAGTTGGTGGGCTTAAGGGGGTATTGCTGCTTGGAAGACTGTTTTTGGACCTTTTTTAAAATCTTATTTGAAAACGAAACATATTGAATTAAATAATAATATTTTTTCCTTTGTACGTGGGCTGTTCAAAAAGTTGGCGGCCGTCGAAAAAAGGTATGCTGCTGGCGGCACGGAGAACTCCATTTTGGATCATCTGAAATGGAAAAAGTAAACGGCGTTAGATTCAGTACAGATGTGATTCGGGTCCCTATTTCAATTATAATTTTGGGATTTTTTTTTACAAAATGGCGGCCATTGAAGAATGAAAAATCGATTTTGGGCAATTTTTTTTGTAGTTGAGTGTAAAACAAGATAGTAAAAAATTTTTAAAATTATGATGGAAATAAGGGCCATAATGGTGACAATTCTGCGTCGATTGCATTTTCTTTCATCAAAATCGGTTCAGAGCTACGGGCGCAATCAGTGTCGCCAGCTCGAAAAACGTGATTTCGAGATAAACGCGTTTACAGTTTGCAATTGCTATGCAAATCGGGTCACTTTGGGTTAAGTATTTCGAATTTCAAAAAATCCTTTTAGGATGATAATTTCAAATATTCAAGCTATAGAAATATGCACAAAAAAATCGGAAACAAATTTTTGCCAAGCAGCAATACACCCTAAATGACGTTATTAAAAGTTTAAATAAGTTTTGGGTTTGGTAAATTGGTAAGTCGGATCTCCTTTAAAATTAATTAAGCTTACTTTTAAGTACTACACCACTGCATTATAGGCATACGCATTCCATATAGTTACTACCGCGAAAACTTAATAATAACAGTGTTAAAATGAGGGTATTGTGGTGATGCGGTATATGTATAAATACTGAAAACCAACAAATAGAGAAGTAAAGGTATATAAATTAAATTGGTACACAGAATAGTTTTTGTATGTACTCTTTTAGCAATGATGGTTGTATCATTATATTTAATTTACAAGTCGATTAAACATCGGTTCCGGGCTTTTAAGTCCATCAAACTGGTCTATTGACCCGAATTTGGAAGAATAAACGTACAGTGCCCTGCCGTACCGTTCAAAAAACTATCATACATACGAGGGCCGTCCCAGAAATAGCCGACCTAATTACTAAAACACAAAAATCTTTCATTTGTTTTTTTCTTACTCAACATAGGATCCTTTTAGGTCGATACACTTTTCCCAGCGATGTTCAATAGCTTCGATACCTTTTTATACCCTTGCAAAGGGTATTATAAAATTGTCCGGATGTTTGTAACGCATAGATGGAAGCATCTCCGACCACATAAAGTATATATATTCTTGATCAGCACGACGAGCTGAGTTGATTTAGCCCTGTCCGTCTGTCCGTCAGTTCCTATGCTATCTCCCCCGACAATTTTAAAGCTATCCTCACCAAACTTTGCACGAAGTCTTTTGGTTCAAATACGCTGCACATTTGTCGGAACCGGCCGGATCGGATGACTATAGCATATAGCTGCCATAGGAACGATCGGTTGAAAAACTAGTCTTAGTGAAAAAAACTTTTTTTGTTTTTAATGGAAATGCCTCCAAAGTACGTATTTCTTAGTTTACTATCCCTTCCCATGATTTCACTAAGCTTGGTCGAAATCGGATGACTATAGCATATAGCTGCCTTAGGAACGATCGGTCGAAAAACTAGTTCTAGTGAGAAAAACTTTTTGTTTTAAATGGGATCGCCTCCAGTGTACTATGCTTTACAGTGTATTATGCTTTTCCATGATTTCAACAAGTTTGGTCGAAATCAGACATCTATATAGTATATCACGGCGGTGAGAGCCTAGCATTAATAGTGAGAATCGTGCTGCAAGGTTATATAACTTTCCCAAAATTTTCAATATTAAACAGATATCCGTCGGAAGATTTCCAGTTTTGCATCCTGTTTTTATAATGCCTAATGATTGGTACAATTTTCCTTTTGAAATATTTTTTATGGCAGTGTGTGCGTATGGCCGGCTAGCTTACAAGAGCATAGCTCGAAGTCCAGCCGTACATCCAAGGTTTTAAAAAGCTATCTTAAAACCGCCGTAAAGTTCAGCACCGCAGCCCACACATTACGAAACTTGCCTTGGATGACTTTAATGCATTACTTACCAACCGCTCCGCACAACTTCGGTAAACTATTCCACTTATAAAATCGACAATTTAAGCAAGTTTTTACAATTTATTTGACAATTATTAATTTGATTTTATATAAAAGAATATAAAAAAATTTAGTTTTTTGATTTAGTTATTGATTACAGTTTTAAGTTTTGGCAGATTTCGGACGAATTAGCATTTTCACTGATTTAAAATTAATAAATTCCCAGTTATTATTATTAAACGCACTCATGCCGTCCTTGTGATAACCTCCTTGCGGGTAATACTTTCCATTGGGGTTACTGAAAAAATAAAATTATCAAAATTAAACCTAAACATTTTTCAAGTATTTGGTTACTTACAAATCCGTACAACCAGCATACCACCAGGCACCATGACAATCAACAGCGCAGTTTCCACCTTCCCATTTATCGTTATCACGGTCTTTTGTTGAAAACTTTTGACCATCATAATCTCCAATATCGTTATAATTATCAGGAACAGTACATTCACCCGCAGAGAGAACAAAGCCTTCACTCTCGCTGCCTACTTTAAACTTCCTACAATGCTGAAAAAAATTTCTACCATCGAAAAGTTTACCCTGTGCATAAAATTCATGTGGCTCGTAATTGGTTAGCAAATGGACTTTCTCCAAACCTAAGGAAAATTCCCCGTTCAAACTGCCAAAACCTACGCTATAATCATTCCAGTCTCGATAAAAGTCTACGCTGCCATCAAAACGTTTTTGTATAAGTGTCCATCCTGAACCAAAACTATCATCACAGCGAACTGCGAAAGGATTTACTTCAGGTAGTTTAATTGTAAAAATACCTGAAGGCTGTCCTTCAATTCGACTGCAACTGGAGACAGGCAATTTTTTACCAGAGGCTGTGCACTCTGATAGGTTGGCTTTTAAGTTAATTGATTCGGCTTTTAACAAATTATTGTTATTTTCTAGACCTTCGATTTTCTGCTCTAAATTTGCTTTGACAACTGATAGATTTTTCTCAATTTTAATTTTTTCGTCTGTTAATAAAGTGATGTTATTTTCAAGGTCGTTGATGTTGTGTCCTAAAGTAGCTTTGACCTCTATTAGGTTATTCTGAATTCGAACTTTTTCGTCTTCTAATAATTGGTTGGTAATTTCTAAGCCATCGATTTTCTGCTCCAACAATTTGTTGGTATTTTCTAAGCCTTCTATTTTCTTTTCTAAATTAACTCGGACCTCTGTTAGATTTTTTTCAATTGCAATTTTTTCGCTTTCCAACCTTTTATTGGCACTTTCAGTTTTATTCATTTCACTTTTCGTTTCTTCTAGCTGTAAGTTTAATTTACTGATTTCCTTTCTAAATTCCGATTCCTTATCTAATTGTTCTCTAACTTGGCCTATAAAGCGATTGACTTGTTCGTTATTGAATGTACAATCCCTCCCATTCTGGTTTTCCAACTTTTCAATTTTATCGTGTAATTGATGTATGTACAAGATCAGATGGTTGCAGATCTTAAAAGAATGCGAAGCACATATGTCGTTCAAGTCCGGCAGAACATGGCAAAACTAGCAACACAACGAGACAAATTGTAAAGTTTTTTAAAATCACTTTTCTCACTATCACTGTATTGCATGTGACTTACATCTGTATCCGTTTGTTGTGAATTTGGTGGTTCTTCAGAAATGGATTCCGCCTGATTGAAGTGCATCATCAGCATCAGCATCCAGAAGGCACAGATTGTGATTGTTCCAAATATATTCACTCTCATTTTGTTAAGTCGCGTCTCGATAGGTTCGCTAATGAATTGAAACTAAGTGAAACCCAAAAGAACATAGAGCATTGAAGCTGCGCGTGGAGGCTTTGCTACTTACTGATAAGATGTACCTACGTAATCAATAGCCTAGAACGCCAAAATTTCTAGGGGTCATGGGTCAAATTTTTGAACTTGAGATAACTAAAAATTGTTTAAAATCACTAGGCGGATGTGCCTTAGCTGTTGTATTTATTAATACCCTTGCAGAGGGTATTATGAAATTGTCCGGACGTTTGTAACGCATAGAAGGAAGCATTTCCGACCACATATAGTATATATATTCTTGATCAGCAATTTTATAATACCCTCTGCAAGGGTTTAATTAGTTAAAACAAGTTGGAAAACTCGGTCAATCCCGACTAAAATATACTCTGAAAGTGCATGCTCATTATGAATTTTGATGCTGTAGTAGCAGCTGAACGCAGCGCTGCTACAAAGCTGCAGCAGCAAACATTTTTTTGCTCATTACTTGCCAAACGCTCAATCGTTTACCATTCCTTTTGCAGATCGATACGAACCTTCTATCTATAAAACAGTCGGAGATATGACGTTTTCTCCAAATTGAAAATAAACTTGATCTGCCTGCAGGTATAAAAAGTTTTTGTCCCATGTCAAACCTCCGACTCTTACCATCTCCGAGATCAGTACGTTCATTCGGACAGACAGAAAGACGGACTCGGCTGTTGATGCTGATCAATAATATATATGCTTTATGTGGTCGGAGATGCTTTCTTCTGAACGTTACAAACATACGGACAATTTTATAATACCCTATGCAAGGGTATAAATATATACAACAGCTAAGGCACATCCGCCTAGTGATTTGAAACAGTTTTTTCCAGCTAATTTAGTTATCTCAAGTTCAAAATTTGACCCATGACCCCTAGAAATTTTGGCGTTCAAGGCTATTGATTACGTAGGTACATCTTATCAGTAAGTAGCAAAGCCTCCACGCGCAGCTTCAATGCTCAATGTTCTTTTGGGTTTCACTTAGTTTCAATTCATTAGCGAACCTATCGAGACGCGACTTAACAAAATGAGAGTGAATTTATTTGGAACAATCACAATCTGTGCCTTCTGGATGCTGATGCTGATGATGCACTTCAATCAGGCGGAATCCATTTCTGAAGAACCACCAAATTCACAACAAACGGATACAGATGTAAGTCACAAGCGATACAGTGATAGTGAGAAAAGTGATAATAAAAAACTTTACAATTTGTCTCGTTGTGTTGCTAGTTTTGCCATGTTCTGCCGGACTTGAACGACATATGTGCTTCGCATTCTTTCAAAATCTGCAACCATCTGATCTTGTACATACATCAATTACACGATAAAATTGAAAAGTTGGAAAACCAGAATGGGAGGGATTGTACATTCAATAACGAACAAGTCAATCGCTTTATAGGCCAAGTTAGAGAACAATTAGATAAGGAATCGGAATTTAAAAAGGAAATCAGTAAATTAAATTTGCAGTTAGAAGAAACGAAAAGTGAAAAGAATAAAACTGAAAGTGCCAATAGAAGGTTGGAAAGCGAAAAAAGTGCAATTGAGAAATATCTAACAGAGGTCCGAGTTAATTTAGAAAAGAAAATAGAAGGCTTAGAAAGTACCAACAAATTGTTGGAGCAGAAAATCGATGGCTTAGAAATTACCAACCAATTGTTAGAAGACGAAAAAATTCGAATTCAGAATAACCTAACAGAGGTCAAAGCTACTTTAGGACACAACATCAAAGGCCTTGAAAATAACATCACTTTATTAACAGACGAAAAAATTAAAATTGAGACAAATCTATCAGTTGTCAAAGCAAATTCAAAGCAGAAATCGAAAGACTAGAAGATGGCAAAAATTGTTAGAAGGCGAAAATACTAAATTAGAGCAGAAAATCGAAAGTCTAGAAAATAACAATAATTTGTTAAAAGCCGAATCAATTAACTTAAAAGCCAACCTATCAGAGTGCCAGCCTTAGTTGAAAAATTGACCGCCTCCAGTTGCAGTCGTATTCAAGGACAGCCTTCAGGTATTTTTACAATTAAACTACCTAAAGTAAATCCTTTCGCAGTTCGCTGTGAAAGCGATGGTGATAGTTTTGGTGCAGGATGGACACTTATACAAAAACGTTTTGATGGCAGCGTAGACTTTTATCGAGACTGGAATGATTATAGCGTAGGTTTTGGCAACTTGACAGGTGAATTTTCTTTAGGTTTGGGAAAAGTCCATTTGCTAACCAATTACGAGCCACATGAATTTTATGCACAGGGTAAATTTTTCGATGGTAGTAATTATTTTCAGCATTGTAGGAAGTTTAAAGTGGGCAGCGAAAGTGAAGGCTTTGTTCTCTCTGTGGGGGAATGTACTGTTACTGATGGTTATTACGATATGTTACCTTTTCAAAATGGTCAAAAGTTTTCAACAAAAGACCGTGATAACGATAAATGGGAAGGTGGAAACTGCGCTGTTGATCATCATGGTGCCTGGTGGTATTATGATTGTACGAATTTGTAAGTAACCAAATACTTGAAAAATGTTTAGGTTTAATTTTGATAATTTTATTTTTTCAGTAACCCCAATGGAAAGTATTACCCGCAAGAAGGTTATCACGAAGACGGCATGTTTGCGCTTCATAAAGACTGGCGCTATATTAATTTAAAATCAGTGAAAATGCTAATTCGTCCGAAATCTGCAAAAACTTAAAACTGTAATCAATAACTAAATCAAAAAACTAAATATTTTGTATATTCTTTTATATAAAATCAAATCAATAATTGTCAAATAAATTGTAAAAACTTGCTTAAATTGTCGATTTTATAAGTTGGAATAGTTTACCGAAGTTGTGCGGAGCGATTGGTAAGTAATGCATTAAAGTCATCCAAGGCAAGTTTCGTAATGTGTGGGCTCCTCACAAAACTTTGCAAGAAGTCATTTGGTACAAATACGCTGCACATTTGTCGGAACCGGCCGGATCGGATGATTTTAGCACATAGCTCCCATAGGAACGATCGGTCGAAAAACTAGTTCGAGTGAGGAAAACTTTTTTATTTGTAATGGAATCGCCTCCAAAGTACGCCTCCAAATTTCGTAATTAACAGTGTATTGTGCTTTTCCATGATTTCACCAAGTTGGGTCGAAATCAGACATCTATATAGTATAGATCCCATAGAAAAATAAGGTCCAAAAAATGTCATAGTTTGAAAAACTTTTTGTTTTCAATGGCCGAGCCGAAGTTAGCTTTTGCTAAAAAAATTTTTTTTTCCTTTGTACGAGGGCTGTTCAAAAAGTTGGCGGCCTTCAAAGTTAACCGTCGAAAAAAAAGGTATGCTGCTGGCGGCACGGATAACTTCACTTCGTATCATCTGAAATGGAAAAAGTAAACGGCGTTAGACTTAATACAGATGTCATTCGGTCCCTTATTTCAATCATAATTTTGCAATTTTTTTTTACACAATGGCGGCCATTGTATCGATTTTGAACAATTTTTTTTGTAGTTTAGTGTAAAAAAAAAATAGTAAAAAAATTTGTAAAATTGTGATTGAAATAGGGGCCATAATGGTGACAATTCTGCGTCGATTGCACTTTGTTTCATCAAAATCGGTTCAGAACTACGGGCGCATTTAGTGCCGCCAGCTCGAAAAACGTGGTTTCGAGATAAACGCGCTTAAAGTTTGCAGTTGCTATGCAAATCGGGTCACTTTGGGTTATTAAAAGGGCTATATCTTCTAAAGTATGTCGAATTTCTAAAAATCTATTTAGGACGATATTCTCAAGTATCCAAGCTATAAAAATATGCAAAAAAAAAAAATCGAAAACAAATTTTCGATTTTCATTCATTGACAATATTCGATCAAATCAAATTTTAAATGTTCCGTTTCGAAGCTTAGTTATAAATTTCCATTTATTCGAGTATTTCGATGGCCCAAACCCAATTCTCTGATCGTTTCTTGAAATTCAGAGCATTTATAAAATTTCGATCCAACGATTTAGGAAGCGAGAGCAGGCCTGAATATTTCTTTATTTTTAAATATTTAAATGTAAAGTTTATGTTTAATTTATAAGGCTAATATTGAGTAATTGATTGACTATGCTATTTCTTAGATCAGAAATAATAAATTTTTTGATGGAAAAGCCAGTGAGTTGTGCAAATCTTTATAATATTTGACTCCGACGGTAGTCTATAATGCCATAGAATGCTTTTTTGATATTTTTCTGCTAGGTTCTGAGTCTCTTTAGCGCAATATTGACCACATAGTTAGACAAAATCTTTAGACAGTGAGTAAGATCTTAGAATTTCTAAGACTTTTGTTGAACCGAACTGAAACTTTAGGCTCAGGCACAGCTCTTCTTGCACACTCTGAAAAAATCAGAGTTCCGGGCTCAAATCGGTACGGTTTTAAACCCGGTTTGCAGCTCTGACTAACAAATACATAGATCGGAGGTAGCAAACACCACACTCACAGCCTGCATCCGGCAGAAACCGGGACTCTTCATCTCTTTCTTGATGATTTTCTTATATCTGCCCAGTCATAACCTTTCTGTGGAATTCCTTGAAATAACTAGATAATTGGTTTGCAAAAATTCACCGAAAAAATGGTCTTTACTAGCCACGAACTCAGTGGAAACATATTTTAGTTAATTTTTTCGGGGTTTTAGCTATGAACCAAGGTCCTAATCAAAATTGCAACCAGAAAACACTAGCTCAATTTTATCCATCCAAAGCAGTTCTTAAGTAATTCTGTAAAAGCAAATACGAAGCAACCATAATACAAAATTTTTCGATCGCCAATCCAAATCCGCAACAGCAAACTGGCGATTTCTTGCGCCAAAGGACCGCAAGTAGTGGTCGCTGGTCGCTGTGCGAATGTGAGATACAACTGCAGGGCGACACTCTCTGGCCACGTAAATTTTAGCAAAGCTCACTAACTCACTCACTCAGTCACTCGCACGCTCGCGCTCAGTCACTCAATTGAGAGGCAAAGATACTTTTTGTTATTGTTGCACGCTTTTCCTTTTTTTTTTTTTGTGCAGATACTTTATGAGCGCAGCTACGCCGACGTCGACGCCGACGTAAACGCACACACATAAATAACATTGGGCTCTCTTCGCTGCCGGCGCACGAGTTTCAGTTTCTTATAAGATTATTTATATACTCTGCGCCTCTGCCGCGGCCGCAGTCGAGGCTGGCTGGGACGCCGACCGAGACCGAGAGCACTGTGTGGCAGTTGGCGCACTTCTGGATTAATAAAGGAGTTCTCGCTGGGATTTTCACATGTATATGCTTTGAATTGAATGCTTTATGGGTTTAGTTTGATAGAAGTCGTAAAGAAATCAACATCACACAACACAAAAGCACTGCGAGTGTCCGTGTATCCACACGTAGCGTTTGGTGTTTCGTCGCTGTCTTCGTAGGAGGGCCTCTCCCCTCCACCCCCAACCCGCCAGTGCACAGGCACAGTCCCGCTGCAGCTTCAGAGCTACCGCATCTTTTTTTGTGGCTGCCCCATAAAACTATTCGTTGGCATACGGTCGTCGTGGTTGCCACGTACGCGTCTCGTTCCGGTCCAGGCCAATTGACAGCCCATAAAACTCATCCAAATCGTAAAAAGCCGTCATAACAATAATCGTAAAAAATTAGAACCACGCCGAGTCAGTCGCTGATTGGCCATTGACTGGCGCAGACCCTAAACGAAATCATAAAAATCATAAAAAAAAAGCTGAAAAAAAAACAAAAACAAAAGCTGAGAAATTCGCGCGCGCTCGTCTGGCAGGTGTCTGCAGCTGTTCCTTCTCATAAAAAATATTGTGCAATAAGCCCAAGCATAGTGTCTGGTGTTGTTTTGGTGCAAATCAATTGATCAAATTCAAAGCCAAATTAAGTTCTAAGTGTTTCTATATACATAAAACTAAAATATCCGTAGAACCATATATACACACGCATATATATATATATATAACCAACTCTTTCTAGTCTCAAGCAATATACGTAAGCCTAAGCTTCAGCTATAAAATCAAAATAAAAAACGTAGACAGCCAAAAAGAATCACTGAAAAGTTCTTTCACTGCGGGCAAAGTTTTTGCGCACGTGCAAAACCCCAAGTTGAATTTCAAAGTAAGCCAAGGATTGAGAGGATAAGTCAACAATTTTGGATTTAAAAGGTAAGTGACAGCTTACGTTTCAATTTTAAAAGGAAGCATGCACTGGGAGAAAAAGTTTTGAAACATGTTTAACTTGAAAGCATAACAAAGATCTACCAAATGTTTTGGAAAATGTTCGGTGGAAAAACTAATTCGTCAAACTGAACTTTTAAGTTTGGCTTCCCCTGAACCGAACTTCTCTTTTTATTCTTTAAAATAAACTTGGCTTCGAAAATGACTTAAGGTCAGGAAATCAAACAGGCACCGTATGAAAAAAGATCCCACAAAAACTCTGAACCATAAAGGAAAACGGCACATTCGAGTACCCAAAAGTCCCATAAGAATCTAAACCAATTGTGCAAACTTCAAAAAAAAAACTGAAGGGGGCTCAGTCCGGGGATTCGAGCCTATAAAAAAGTCTAACGTTTGGTTTGAGAACCGATTCCAAACTAGTCAAACCTAAGGTTAAGGTTCGGACCTTGGTTCAAAGCATCTTAGGTGGCTAAAAAGAACCTCACAAAATATGTGTGTGTGGAAGTGCTGCCCATCGCCTCGACGATAAATACTCCTGATTACTAAATATGTCTAGAAGGTACAAAGGTATAAACTGTAGGAGATATGACGTTTTTCCAATTTAAAAATCACTTTGATCTGCCCGAAAGTAAAGGGTGGTTTATTCAAAAATTGGAATTTAATTTTGCTATGAAAAAACGGCTCGATATTTTTCAAAGGTTGAATATTTATCGGAAAGGTTGGTTCATATCATTTATTTATGAAGAACAATTTTGGTCAAATGACCACCACGGCTGACTTGGAAGTAGCCCATTCAATGAACCCAATTTTTGAGAACATTTTCAATCGTTTCGGCACATATGTAAGCAATGGCAACTCGAGTCTCGTTCTTCAACTCATCAATTGTTTTAGGATTGTTTGCATAAAATTTGTCCTTGACCGCTCCCCAAAGATAATAGTTTAACGGTGTCAGATCACAGGTTCTTGGCGGCCAATTCCCATCTCCATATTTGCTGATTATTCGATTTTCGAAGATTGGGCGGAGAAGAAAGATTTTGGCACGTAGCGCCGTCTTGTTGAAACCAAATATCGCCCAAGTCTTCCGCTTCAATTTTCTCGAAGAACCAATCACTTAACATTGCGCGGTAGCGCTCACCATTCACCCAGGTCAAGGTTCAAAGAAAAATGGCATGCCCTCGAGACCAAAATCCGCACCAAACAGTGACACGTGGTGGGTGCATTGGCTTCTCGGCGAAGATATGCGGATTTTTATTATGCCCCAGATGCAACAATTTTTGTTTATTAACATAACCACCGAGGTGGAAAAGTGCTTCATCCGAGAAGATGACTTTTCGGTAAAATTCAACATCTTCGGCCAAACAATCTTCCGTCCCAATTTGCGAAGTGTAGATGATTCGGATGGTCCATTGGCATTAGCTGCTGCACCAATTGAACTTTGTATGGCTTCATGGCAAGGCTTTTATGCAAAATTCGCATCAAAGAAGTGCGCGAAATGTCCAATTGTTGAGATCGATGGCGAGTTGACGTCGATGGTTGTTCAAGCACACCGGACCAACATTCCAGTTTCACGAACTCGCTTCACGAATTGATTCACAAATTGAGTTTTCGGAACATGTTTTTTGTTAAATGTTTTTTTTTTTTCAAATTTCGCACAGTTTGATTCGAGGACTCACCACTTTGGAAATATGTTTTTAATATTTCCCAACTTTCTCCAAGCGAAAAGCAAACCATTTTGTAATTGTCAAAGTTTTTACTAAATATTAGTCACTTTCCGAATGACATTTCACGTTTTTAAAGTCAAATTATGAATAGTTCAAATTCCAAACACTAGATGGACCATGACCATATGAAGTTTTGGTCCCTTACCTGTCGAACGTCTTTCTGTTACCTACTCTGAGATCAGAGCGTTCATACTGAGGGACGGACGAATAGAAGGACGGACAGACGGACGGACGGACATACGGACATACGGACATGGCTTAATTGACTTTGTTGTTGAATTTACTTTATAGGATCGGAGATGCTTCCCTCCTTAATATATTCTGTGTAACTTTGGTGCAGATTGTACAAATTCACCGTTTGTCTGTGGATTTAAACGAATTGGTATATGGAAGATGCTTCCCATTTACCAACTTTTATACTTCAATCTATAGTCAGTAAACCATAAGAACCTCTTTCATGACTGCCATGTCATTGAAAAAGAAAGGTATTCCCTATCTTATCTACCCTAATACGTAATGTTAGTTTTCACTTTAGCTGTATTTTCTACTCCTCTTGCTCATTTCGTCATAATCGGGTGTATCCCAGGAATCTCTAGAGATCTTTGTATAATCAATTCATTTCAAAATGAAATTGTTTGCCTTTATATGAAAATTCACTCAAATTTACTTGATTAGGGTGAGTACTGAGCACTTTCGAATTTTGCTTCAAGAAATTTACTAGATATTCCTTTTTCACGAGAAGGAGGCCCAATTGATTACGCTTCGGCCGCAGAATGCACACCACCCACAACAACCAAGCCAGCTCTGGTGACTATTTTCAAAATACTTTTGTGTATTGCTTTGTTTCTGAGTTTCAAACAACAAAATCAGGCAAGGTAAAATTTGTTTAAGAAATTTTTTTAAATAGAATTTGACAGCTAAAGGAAATTTCGAACGTTCTCAGTACTCAAACTTACTAAATACGACGAAGAAAGTTAAGCAATTTGAAACCATCATTAGTGAAAAAGGTTCGGTTCTTGGTTTGGTTCGAGAGACCCAAAAAAGGCGAACCGAACCGACTTTTCCGGGTTGCAGACTTGATCTTAACATCGAACCATTGCTGTTTCGGTTATTTGTTTTATATCTTTCTTTAGTCTTCTTATCAATAATGGGTTTTTAAACTTTGCAATGACTACAAGACAGCGGCATCTGGACTATGCAGACGATATATGCCTCCTGTCAAATAGGCTAAGCGACCTGGCTAATACACTAGCCCACCTTGACACCTCAGCTAAATCGGCAGGCCTCAAAATCAACACGAAGAAGACAAAAGCGCTCAGCATCCGTTCTCTGGTTTTAGACGAAGAGCCAGTAGAGCAAGTTAAGCAATTCAGCTACCTGGGAAGCGTAGTCGCTGTCGATGGAGGGACGGAGCTTGATGTGGATGTGCGCCTTCAAAAGGCTAAAGGTGCCTATGGGATGCTGTCAGCTGTTTGGCGTTGCTCGACCTATCCACACTGGCTTAAAATCAGGCTCTTCAAGTCCAACGTAATGCCAGTACTCTTATACGGTTCTTTCACTTGGAAAATTACAGCTTCCATAGTGGCGAAACTCCAAACATTTGTAAAACGTTGCCTACGACGGATCTACTGCATATTCTGGCCTGACAGAATACGGAACTCTGAGCTACTTAAACGAGCAAATATGGAGAGTGTCGACACCATAATACGTAGGATGAAATGGAGCTGGATAGGACCTTGCGAAAAAGCGAGAACAACATCGCAAGAAAGGCAATGGAATGGAACCCGTTGGTCGGAGTCGTGCGCTCACGTGGCAGACCCAAAGAAACTTGGAGGAGGACTGTCGGTAGAGCGGCGCAAAGCATCGGAAAAAGTTGGGGAGAACTGAAAGCGACGGCCAACAACAGAGTTCGCTGGAGGAGAGGAGTGGTTGATGACCTATGTCCCACAAGGGATCGGAACTAGAAGAAGAAGAGGCTTTAAGAGTGACTTAAAAGCAGGAATTAAGACCGAAACAGCAACCGTTATTTTTAACCGGTATAACCGAATCAAACCGAAACCGAAATAAATTTTTTTAAGTGACCATAACCGATACCGAAATATATTTTATTTTGGTTAACCGTAACCGAAAAAAAATAATCGGTTCCATTTCGGTTCTTAACATATTAGGGGAAAAAAAATATTCAAAATATTTTATTGGCGTCTGTGGAAGGCACAAAACTGCCACGTTTATGACATTTGGCTAAGCTGTAGATTTGAGCTTAAAAAATGATTGTAAGTTGGCCAATTTATTGTGTTCAGAATATGAAAAGCGGGAAGGTAATCTGTTTGAAAATTATGCATTTTTATGTGGCATATTCTTAGATCCCAGTTACAATGTTGTACTTACTGCTAAGCAAAAAGAAGTATGATGGTAAAGGCAAAATCAGTTTGGTTTTGATTTCCCAAATATAACAAAGCC
Organism: Lordiphosa collinella; assembly: GCA_018904265.1. Taxonomy (NCBI): domain Eukaryota; kingdom Metazoa; phylum Arthropoda; class Insecta; order Diptera; family Drosophilidae; genus Lordiphosa; species Lordiphosa collinella. The sequence continues at coordinate 97,115 of JAEIFV010000524.1, forward strand.
TTTTTCTAAATAACCGCATATTTGGCTTTGGTATTATTGTGGTCAACTTTAAGTTATTCCTCGTAAATTTTTTGGGAAATTTTGGGGACACCTTGGAGCCAATATGGAAAATATTCGGATTAGTGCCACAACATCACCTAGACTCCAACTATTAGCAATTGACAAGTGAACAAAGAAACGGAATTCTGTAGTTCTTGCTACAGCAAATAGCATAAAGGAGCTATAAATGAAACCATTGCAAGATTTTATGTTTTAAAACTGAAAGTTTTCATAAATTTGGCATAAGGTACTGACACAGTATTAGTCTGGTGCACCCAGTGCCGATTTTCCAGCGAATAAGAATGGAAATTTCATTTGTGTATCATATTTTGAAACAAACAAAAATGAGAAATGTATATCATATTTTGGAACAGATGTAGTAACCGAATTAGCTGATATTAACACGAGCTAAAACACAACTGTGTCATTAGAAATAGACGAAAATGATGTGTATATGAATAACCTACAAACAGCGGGTTAAACGAAAAGAAACCAATCAATTGAATTAAGAAATAGTACAAAAGTTGCATTACATGTTAAAAGATGGAGTTCTAGTACCGATATACTCAAATGGTGGGAAGAAATACCTAGAACTACGTATTTGAGTTATCGAAAGTAGTACTAGCAGTTTCTTGTACACCAGTAAGTGTCGAACGACTATTTTCTGGTGTTCAATTTATATTGAATCCATTACGAAACAAGTTGGACGCAAAAACTTTAAGCGCAATTATGATATTAAGATCAAATCATATGTAATTTTCTTTTAAAACTTAAATGTATCGAATCGAAACCGGACCGAAATAAAAAGAGATAACCGTAACCGAAACCGTAACCGAATCAAATTGATTTTGATGACCATAACCGCAACCGCAACCTTAAAAGACATTAAAAAAGTGTAGTGATAACATATGAGGTTTTTACATTGTTTACAATAAACAAATTTTAAAAATTAACAATAATTTAATATAGAAACAATCATGGTATTCGGTGTCAGCATTGACAAAGAAAAACCTTAGGAAAAATATATAAAACTAAGTTTGCGGAATAAATAGAAAAAATCTACTATAGAAATTCTATTTTAGCGCCTGATGAAGAAAAAAAGACTAGTCTCGTCCAGTCCTGACCGTTTAACCAATTGAAGACGTCTGCCAAGATAATATTAGTTCAGAAATCTACAACTAGTTGGGAGTATTAAGAACAGATTCGCTTACAAATAACTCGCATTTTCCGTTGTTCACTTCTTGGAGCTAGCACTATAAGTGGTAGGGTGGCTCAGGCTGTGCAAGAGGTTGTGGTTTCAATCCCGCCTCGGAACATCTAATGAAAAGTTTTTTCTTTGAATAAACTTTACACCCGGTCACCCCTTTCTGCTGTTGGCGCCAACTTTTGTAGTAATTAGCCATGCGAAAGCATCTCAAACTGCCGTTCGGACTCGGCGTTAAACTGTAGGTCACTTTCTCTTGTGCGAAAATAAGAAGCGCACAAGCCAAAATATTGAGAGAAGCTCGGCTTTGGAACTTTGGGGCTGCATCAAACCATTTTACATTACCATTACTATAAGTGGTAAATGTTTACTATCCATCCTATCATAAACTCCAAAAATTTTGAAAAAATGCCCTCGATGGATCGCGAATTATGAAGAATTTACGTGCAGAAATCAATTGGCGGTTCGACTTTTCATGTTCTTCTTGTAAATGAAGTTTGAGATTTGAGTTTTTGCCCATATAAAATATTATTGATCACAAATGCTTTTCGAATTCCGCTTGTTTTTTTCAAATAAATATTTGGAAAATATTCTTAGCATATGAGTAAGACGAAATTTTGCTTGAATTTGAGGGCAAAATTAAGGAAAACTTCCCACCTTTTGGATCTGTTTGGAACTCTTTGCCAGGCCAGGCCGATTTTGAGGTAAAGTTCAAGGCGCGCATTTTAACGTGGTTTCCCCAGGAGTCCTGCTAAACGTAAGCCCTAGAATGACTTTTTTCCAAGTGGTGGCCCAAAAGACGGCACTACTCCACATTCGCCTTCCTCAGGGATATCCTGCACCTGTAAATTAATATTTTATTTTATGAAAATAATAAAAATTTGCACGCGCCCACACCAAAAATATAAGCAAAAGACCTATATCTTGGTTACCTGGTCAAATTTATTTTTCATTAGACTTTTTGCAGCGTTCTCAAGGAATCCACGAGATATTCTTGTCCTTTGGGAGAATGTATAACTTTAAAAAAGACATTCATTTATGGGAGGGAAGAATGTAAAAAGAAATGGAATGGAGAATCACCCCAAAAAGAGCGAAGCAGGCGCAGTGGTAATGTAAAAGATGCACCACAGATGAAGACTAAAAGAAACCTCTCAATTCTGCTCCGCAGGCAAAATATAAAAAAATTTAAAAAATCGCGGGAGTAAGTAGGCGGGAAATTCTAGGGAAAAATAATGGAAGTTATAAACGAGAGCTATAGAATCTCACCTTATTCTCTCGCCAACTGAGAATGAAGTTTGCTTCATCGTGTAAGTCCCGACTAAGCTTAAAGCCAATTTACACGACCTGTTCTCTCAGCTGAGTTTTTCATCTGAGAATCTGTCAGTCGGCCGAGCCTATTCAGCTGAGCGATCAGGTGTAATAGAACCGGCTCATATTGGACTGACCGCACAACAGTGCGCTGAATAAACCATTGAAATGGTAACTGAATAAACTAAGCTTCTCATACATATGTTAATGCTGAACTAAGTTGCTCAGCTGAGTTTTTTTGACTCGTGTCTGGAAAACTCAGCTGAGCGATCAGGTCGTGTAAATTGAGCTAAAGCATTATTTGTGCCTAATTTGAGTACAATATCTCAATAGTTGGCCTTACTTTTATCAAGAATTGTAGAACCTATAGAGGAAAAGGACAGGCAGAATGCACTGAATGAATAGGCAAATAAAATTTCTAAAGATAAATCGGCGTGGTTCCCCTGCTTGGGATGCTTACACAAACAGATTTTAGGCTCTAAATAAATAGTTAACCTTGATTTCATTGTCCACTTGCTGTTGCTCTCTTCACTCTTGCTGGACCGGCAGCTGAACTTTTCGTCTAGAATATTTAGAGCCCTACCCAGGGCAGCCTCCTCCACAGCCTCGGCTAGACCGGTGAGTATGTGAGCTTGTTTACTTAGTTGCTTTACGGAAACTTGTGCCCAGCGAGGATTTTGCCAAAAAAGAACAATCAACTGACTAGTCTTTTTCCAAAAATATATTTGTACCAGAATTTTGTTTCATGTTCCGACATGCCCGAAAGGTATAACAAAAATTTAGAGTTTTGATTCAGCCCCACAAATAATTTTCAACTTCAACGTTTTCCGAAAATAAACGAAAGGCTGGATTCAATGAAGGCACCATCTCCTTCGTCTTCCACCTCTCGCCATAAAGTTTTCGTCTCCCAGACAGCTCAGTGTAAAGTCTCAACTCCCGTGCATTGTAACGCCTACATCTTCATCTCAACCTTCAATTGAATTGTGACCATCTAATCTTCTTCGAACTTGGTAATATACTTACACTTATTTTTTTTTTATTTTTGTCTTTCGCGCTTTTTTTTTTTTTGTTTTTTTTGTAAAAATTTTCACTTTATGCTTATATCTAAAAATACTGTAAATTTTGTAAGAACACCAAAAGTTTATTTTGTTGCGTTTTTTTTGTTTGTTTTTGATGTTGTTTTGCTGAGTCCAAGTTTGATACTGAATGTAACTATTCTATTTGTTTAGACTATTGGTTTGACATAAGGCTTAAAGAAGGTAAAAGCCTACTTTATTGGAGAAATTATTTTATGAATTTATGGAATCATTTAATGGAGTTAGTTGAGTTTTAAAGGGAGCGAGCGTGCTAAGCTTTAATAAACCTTATTGCAAAAGGAAAGATGTAACTCTTAAACTAGAAAGAAAGTCGGTCAAGTCCGACTATTGCAAACTCTCGATCGGTGCTGCCGTTAATTATTTGTTTTCCCTATAACTCGACTATCGTTCATCCGATCTTTACCATTACTTTGGCGGATCGATAACTAATCCTGATTACTAAATATGTCCAGAAGAAACGAACATTCTATCTATCAAACTGTGGGAGATATGGGGTTTCTTCCAATTTGCGGAGGCGGGAGGGGGCGTGGCAAAAATCGAAAACAAAATTGATCTACCTGCTAGTATAAGAAGCATATGTCAAACCTTTATCTCTTACCATCTCTGAGATCTGTTTGTTCATACGGACAGACAGAAAGAAAGACAGCCAGACGGACATGGCTAGATCGACTCGGCTGTTGATGCTGATCAAGAATATATATACTTTATAAGGTCGGAGATGCTTCCTTCTGCCTGTTACATATTTTTGCACAAACTTAAGGCCCTCTTCTGGTCTAAATTGTATATGTTTTTTAAAAATTCGTGGAAAGAAGTCGGGCAGAGATGTTGTAATTCTGTTTTTTGTATTTGGTTGTACAATTCATTATAAAAATACAAATTTAAAAATTTGTGAATGCGGGGCTGTTCAAAAAGTTTCTGGATCCAAAGTAGGCTCTTTCAACAAAAAAAAATGAGTCGTTGGTAACCACTTTCGGGAGTCACAATTTTCAGAAAGCAAAACGGAAAAATTTTAGTATGAATGCCTTTATCGTCCGTAGCAGAATAGTGAAATTAAATTAAATTTGAAAAAATCCCAGCGTTTATAAAAAAACGAAAATGAATTTTTGAACAATTTTTTTTTTGCAGCAGTGACAAAAAAATATAAAAACTTTTTCTCAAAATTAGGAAGGGACGATAGCCACGTTAATTCTGGTCTTAAAGCCCCTAATCATTAAAATCGCTTTGTAGCTTTTGAAACGTGGGCACCATTTAAAAAAATTTTTTTGGAGAAAAAGTTTAAAGTTTGCAGTTGTTAGGACATTTGGGTCACCTAGAGTCACTAAAATGGCTATATCTCTGAAAGTATTTCGAATTTTGAAAAATTCTTTTGGAATAATGGTTTTTAAAAGGGAAAAAAATTTCCTACACCAGAAGTGGGCCTTAATATACTCTGTGTACCTCTGGTACAGAGTATAAAAATGATAATCGAGATAAAAATTTTTTTTATATTTTGATTGTTTAAGGCAGCAAAAATCAACTATTTTTGGTTTCCATTCAAGTTGTCCATTTCTACGTAATTTTTTGGTTCACCTGATTCTGAATCTGCAATCAGTTTTCCCAAGACGCCCTCAGTTTTCAAGATAGATGTAAAATTACCCTAAGACTTTGTAGTTGAAAACTTTAAGATGTTTGCTTCATCCGATTGACCTTACATTTTGGATAAGTACACTACAACAAAAATACTTAAGACATGTTGAAAACAATTTTTCTGAATCGGAGCCACGGTTTAATATGATCCGAAAGATAGCTAGTAAACCCAGCCAGTATTTTAAGGATTCTACCAAATACAGATATGAACCAGTATTAGTTTTCATCATTTATATAATTCAAAAGAACAAATTCATTATTTTAAAAGAGTTTATGGGTGTAGCTTAGTCTTGTAGGTTGAGTATAAGCCTAACCTCTTTCAAAATATTTTAACAAACTCGTATTAGATAACGATTTGCTCCCTAATAGGAAAACCAGACAGCGAAACTCCTTAAATGTTGTTTTTAATAACCATAACTTTTTTCGAGTGTACTTCAATCTGCGCAGAGCAACTTTTATGCCCACACAAATTCAACACTTCATAACTCAAAAAGCGTTTTTCGGTCGGCCAGGTCATCAGTCATTGGGAGTTGCAAACTGCAAAACTGTTGACAGGCTTATTAGCCATTTGCATAAATTTTGGAAAAACGTAGCCAGAGTCGGAGAGCCCTTCAGTCTCCTCCTAGAGGCCAGAGTAATGGTCGCTTTGAACTTGGAATTCGTTTTTGAATTATTGCACATATCCTGGGCAACATAGTTTCACTTCCTGATGATGGCGCTGGGCGAGGGTAGCCATTTCTATGTGTGCACACACACACACACACACACATTGAAAATTTATGCGGCCATTGTTGTTGTCCTAGTTGTCTGGACCTTTGCATATTTGTCGCACTCTCTGTCTGGCTCTCTCCTGTTGTCGCTAGCTCGCTCACTCGCTAGATAAAACTGCATTCCTTGTTGACTTTTTTTGATTTGTTCAATAAGTTTTAATCAACTTTTACTCACTTGTTTTGTTTTAATGCCATCAAATGAAATTATTTTCACATAATTTCTCGATTTAATCAGCTGGAAATGTTTCACTGCTGACAAAATCATAGACTCAATTTTTGTTTACAATGCAAAAAGTTTTTATGATTTATGAACCAGGGACAACTGGACAGGCGCACACTGGCTCCGAATCTATTATTTAGGGGGACTTTAAGTTGTTGTAAAACAACCTTGATATCTATTTTAAATGTCGGTGTGACTAACAACTTCCTTTAGTTGGCCACATTTTTAATCAAATTCACACTAAAGATTTATAATTCGGCTTAGAAATGGCGACAACTCTTTTGTAAACACATTAATCATTGGGCTCAGAGTGAAACAAAGAGAACCGACCATAAAAACCAAACTTGTTTGGTTTTAGATTTGAAATTAAAATTTATTTATAAAACCCATTGATAGATGGCAACACGAAGCGACTAATTAATCATATGCAAAAACCAAATACACAAAACAAAGAACCAGCAACGGCATTTTAAAAATGATTTCACTAATTTTTATTGAGTGTTCAAAATGGTTTCGTCTTGGCCTGGAATTGGCTCAGAGCGAGAAGATCCCTTGGGATCCCCTTTGATTATGCGACGGAAATGCCAGCATGGTATTTGTTGCTCTTTATCTTGGGTAAACCATGAAATGAAGCGAATGAAATTAGCTTAAAGTTGTTAATGAGAAATTTTCTGATTAAAGTATAAAGGTCAAGCAGGCGGAAATTTTGCTATTTAAAGGGTTTGAGGAAATGATCTAGGAAAGGACTATAAATTTTATAAAAAAAAAATACAATTTTAAGACTCTACAATCTCTAAAAAGAAAAACAGTCCTATTTTATCGCGAACTAAAGTGTTTTCATACATAGGTCTAAGCAAAAGCTAAGCACTATCTTAGAGTTATATTTAAGAGGGAAAGTCGAAGAATTTGTATCACCTTCAAGCGCAAAGCTCGAACTGTGCTAAAGTCATTACCTTCAACTAGAGTTCATAACTAGAACAATATACTTTTCTTTTGAAACATTGTTTCCAAAATATCCGGCTTAAAGGACCGCTTTCTAGGTCATTTGTCATTTCATTCAGCATTTCTATTGAGATTCAAAGCAATTTAAAAGTATTCTATAAGTTATGTTTTGAATAAAAATTCCAAAACTTCATCCTAAAGAGTCTGGAAATTTGGAAACAGGGACAGAAAATTTGCAATGAAAGCTGCAAAGCGGCCCTGAGCAGAACCCAAAAGAACCGGTTCGGCTCGGGCTTTTTAGGTCCCTCAAACCGACCCATGAACGAAATATTTCAAATATTTGACCTCTCGAACCATAATCCGAACTCTTTCCACCGTCTACAAAAGAAAAAGGCTCGGTTCAAACAGTCATAAAAGTCAATTTCCTAAGAACTTTTAAGTCTTTCCCAATAATTTGACCGGAGAGTATTTACGAGTATTTGCGTGCTACAGAATCGGCTTGCTAAGTACAGAAACTGGTTTGCGATCCCAATCTAACACTTCACAACGGATTCGGATCTCCGAAACGAACCTTCGACAAAAATTTAGTGCTTTCCAGCCTTGAAACCACTGCATCGAAACAAATATGCGGTTTGCCTTGGTATACAAATTATGTAATCAATTTTACAATCTGTGAAGTCAGTGAAGTCAACTCTTTAGCGAATAAAATTTTCAATAGTCCCTTTGCTAACCGGTTAAGCGAATCAGTTCGAATCCGGAATTCCGACATCTTTGTCACTGTGAACTAAGCGCTGAACCGAACCAAGTGTAATAAATAATTGAACCTGTTCCTACTCCTAACCGTAGAGTTCTGTTCGGTCAATAAAATCTATACGTTGAAAAGTCCGATCTACAACCAAGAGATTTTTTGCTATGTTGTCGAAATTGTGCGTGAGATTCTAGATTTATTGAATGATTCCTAAAAGCAAGAAGCTTAACAACCCACTGATAATATTTTTCAGAAGTTAAATAAGCCCTCAATAATATTTTCAGAATATTTTTTTTTTGATGTTCAGTAAAAGTGTTTTAAAAGAAAAAAAAAAAACGATTACACATGAAAATGTAGTTTTCCTACATCCATCCACTACATTTACGTATTTTTTCTACACGCCGCGTTTACTTTTATAATTTCTACACGCGGCTTGTAGCTTTTCTGCACGCCACGTTTAGGGCCCATAAAAAAATTCAACTTATACTTCACTCTTTACCCTCGTCGCGTGTGGGTCGAGGTGGGTAGTGTGAGGGCAAGGTATTCCTTCTGAAAAACGAACACACTAATTTTTTTTTACTTACCTTTTTTGGGACTCGAACTCACAAGTTACTTACCTTGCGGAATTTAGATCTTAGTCCATACGACTATCAAAGGAAAGCGTTTAGCTTCGATGAGCGGTAGGGATCAGCAATGTAGCTTTCAGCATTTGAATCATGTGTGAAGAACAGTTTTCTAAATGAGAATATTACTTTTCAGTACAGATATTAAGCTACAATTTTCAATTAGAATTTCCACACGCGTGTGTAGTCTTCCATATCGAAACGGTAACGCAGAAAGCCTTTATTATGGTGTGGTATTCATATTGCTGAATAAAAAGTGCAGAAGTAATTTGAAAATAAGCTGGTACTCCCAAGTCGTGAACCATTTGTCTTTGTCCAAGCAGCATTTAACTTTTCAACATGTTTCGGTTACTATTTTATTTCAACATGTAGCATGTAGTTTTTCTAAATGTCACGTTTAACTTTCTGTTTTCTACATTAAGCGTGTAAAATTCAGCAGGTCTGACTGTGTTTCGTTACGGATTACCGTTTTTATACTCGGCGTATAGCTAACATCATTTGCTTTATGTATTGATATTACTTGAGGCTTTGAACCTTCGGAATGATAGTCAGTCAAGTCTAAGTTGTACAAACCCTTCCATATCTTAAGAAATTCGGAATTATATTTTGTATTGGGTAAACAAAACCTTCACCCAAAAACATTAAACCTTATCATTAACCATTGGTAAACTTTGGATCCAAGCCGCATAATAGAGGTCTGTTAAAATATTTTTGGTTCGCAGCCCTGGCTCGGAAACCCTAATTTTAAATGCTGAAACCAAGGTTCCAAGCTGGTTCGGAACTCAAGCTCTGAGACCTAGTTTGAATTGGGTTTTGAGTCCATCGTTCAGGTTCCAGAGACGAAATAATAAAGATATATGGAAATATCGATAATTGTGTTCAAAAAGACGATACATAAATATCCAATATTATTTCCATTGTATATATCGGATTTCGAATATTTTTTGGGCATATTTTTCTTTTCGAAAGATTCGGAATTTTAAAAGTAGTCATCGAAATAACACTATTTAGTCATAAATTTGAAACTATTAAGTATCAAATACTCTTAAATACTCCAAGTAGCAAGTTGATATTTTCGAAAGTATTAAAATTATACTTAGAAGATATCAATATGATAATAGCTGGTATCAAGCTGACACTAAATTGTTAGCCTCGTGAACGGGGCCCGATCCGGAACCTCTCAGCTTGGAAGAGGGTCGGTTTAAAGAATCTCTTTAGTTTTTTTTTCAATGATCTTAAGGGGGTCTTCTCATTGAGCAACTTTTTTCGACTTTTTTTTTTTGCATTTATTTATAGCTTGGATATTCAAAAATATCCCCCAAAAGGATTTTCGAAAACTCGAATTAGTTTAGGAGATATAGTCCTTTTAGTGACCCAATGTGACCTAAATTCCCAAGCAACTGCAAACTTTAGGGGGTATTCTCATTGAGCAACTTTTTTTTAAACCCTCGTATTTTGACATATGCGTTAAGTTTCTCCGGTTCTACCGGACCGATTTTGATGAAACAAAGTGAATTCGACGGAGAATTGTCAGCTCTTTAAAACTGCATTAAAACATTTTTGATTTTTTTTCCAAAAAAATTACTTTAAACTTTAAACGCGTTTATCTCGAAACCACGTTTTTCGAACTGGCGGCCATGATATCTCCAGTTCAACTGAACCGATTTTCATGAAACAAAGTGGAATCGACGCAGAATTGTCACCATTCTCGGGTGAACCTCGACCATAATTTTAAAAAAATTTTTTACTATTTTTTTTTTTACACTAAACTACAAAAAAAAGCCCGAAATTGAAATTTTTTTTGAATGGCCGCCATTTTGTCAAAAAAGAATCACAAAATTAAGTTTGAGGTTCAGCCGAGAATTACATCTATACTGATTATAACCCCGTTTTTTTTTCATTTCGGACGCTCCGGAGACCCGGAATCGTGGCCGCCGGGACGACACCTTTTTTCACCCCAAACCGAAACTTTTAAATTGTTAACTTTCCCGAATCTGGAACCGAACCAACACACTCTGCTTGTACCAAAAATTGTTCTGGTTTGCAAGAATAACTTTACGGGACACACTCTGCTTGGAAAAAGTTCGGTTTGCTATTTTTAGTAGTTTCGAACTTATTTCCAAACTTGGCATATTACGACTTCAAGAAGGAAATAAATCATAAATCAAGTTGTTAAAATGCAAATAAATGTTCATAGAAGGTGAGGCTATCATTTCATTTTAAAGTGCAGGATTTTTTGTAAGCCTAGGTTCAATAATTAAAAAAACCGACTCGAGCACTACACCTTAGACTTTCCCAAGAGAGTACGAACCCTCTAAATATAGCATATTTATAACCTTCTTCAAAGACAGCTCGACTTTAAGAACCCCAAACTAGTTCCACTATATAAATGTTTAAAGACTTTTCTTTCAGCCTGTCAATTGTTGTGTGTTTTTTTTTTGGTTGGACTTCCTTTTTGGGTGCAGTGAAAAAATGTCTACAAACCCCAAAAAATCGGGGTGCAAATTTGTGTTGGGTGGCAATTTGCTGTGACTGCAGCTTGGCAGCGATATTTTTGTGCTTTTTTGTGTGTTGGATATTTTTGTATTTTTGGAGCTGAAAGTAGTCAGCGCTCGAGCGGAGTTTTTTTTCTTCTTTTGGACGGTAGGGAATCGTGTTGGGCCTGTGCCGACGCCCAGCGGGATGCGCTCGCAGTGACATTGCGCCGAACCGAAGCGGGTGACAATGATTTATGGCAAAGAGATACGCGACAACAAACGCAAAAACTCGGAGAGTTAAAATAAAAAGTAAACAAAAAAACAGCAAAAAGCAAGGCGAGCAAAGTAAAATGAAAATTGGGAAATTCCCAAAAAAAAAAACACCTTTAAGATGGTGCAAGTTCCCGTTCTTTTTTTTATGCTGCCAAATGTCCTTGAAAATGAAAGTGAAAAAACCTGTTTGCCTACGCTTAACAAAACTCATTAGGAAGTCACCTGCCCCTGCCCTTGGCTTATGATGCAATCGTCAGTTTTTCTATGCTCATAAAAATTAATATGCGTCCTTCGCCCGGGCAATTTGGCCAAATGTGCCGACTGCTGACTCGGTGTCTGTTTGTTTGAAGGTTACCTGTTTTTACAGTTGACCATGGAAATGCTGCGCTGCTTCGTCTTCTTTTCGGCCTCTTCGTTTCGGAAATTATTATTTATGAGTTGCCATTGTTGTCGCCGTTTTTATGAAAGTGATCTGGAATCGAAGTCATAGGTTGGGCCTGCAGTATTTTTACTTTCAGTTGAAATCCTTGGTCTGTGGTGTTAATAAATCAAATGGTTTTGTGTGTGTGTGTGTGTGTGAAAATAAATCAACCCATTTTGGTTCCAGGATTAAGAATAGATGCATTTCTTCTTTAAATTTTATTATTAACAAATTTTCCATTCAATTATAAATATTTTTAGCTGCCTGCGCCATAAATCACTTGCACTTCCAATATTTTCACAAACACTTCACAATGGGAGAAAATTTTGTGATTTATTTGTGTGAAGAAGTCAATAAGTCATAAAAAAATCCACATAAATCTTGGTTCTGGCTGGAAAACTGTGCACTTCCAGCGAGCGGCAGCAGGATACTCCATATGTTGCATAACATTTGCATATTTGCCTCAACGGGAGTTCCCCCGGTCTAGATTTATGAATATGAAATATGTATCATTTTTTGGGAAACTTTTCACACACATTTCTTTTTACTTCCAAAGTCAATTAGCAACGCTCTAAATTGTTGAGATCATTTCCTTTGTATCTCTCTGGGTAGAACGTTTTGCCTTCAGACGAAAATTTTGCCGCTGGACATAACAAAAACTCATTGTTTAAACAACAGCACGAGCTGAAGGGGAACCAAGAACAGGCACAAAAAAACAAACGCGAAATGAGAACACAAACTGCGAACAAAGTTTGGCGGCAAATTTCAGCAAAAACAAAAGGCCGGGCCAGGGTTTTTATACCTACCTATATACATATGTATCTAAGCAAAAGCCGCGTCTACACTACACACGAAACTGTTGCCAAATGGAAGAAGTAAAACAACGAAAAAGAAAAAAAAAAAAACAATGTCACACATGTCAAAGTTGTCGCAAAATGACACAAATGCGGTCCGGATTGCTCACTGACCCCCAACCACCGCAAACAAGCCATCGCCAACGTGGTCGTTGGAATCGTGTCACTACTAAAACTCGACTCGCAAAATTTCGTGGAAATTTCACAATTAAAAAGGCACAAAAATCTTAGGAAAGAGTCAACCGGAATACACGAAAACATATTCGAGAAATCGTGTCAACGTCAATCTTTAATGTGTTTGCAAAACTGATTTTACTCGTATATTTTTATGGCTTTATTTGACAGAAAAGTTTAAATGAAGCTATGGAAAGGTAGGATAACTGATGTTAAAAGAATGTCATACAATGCAAAGATAAGAACAGTTCGAATATGAAAGCTCGACAAGATATTGGCACTAATGACGAATTCAAATTGGACAGCAAGGATCACTACCTTGAAATTGTCATAGATCGCTCAATATACTTAGGGGCGATTTCTCATCTTCTAAATAGCTGCTATGTGTCAAATAAACTTTCAATTTACTCTGATTTTGTAAGTTAATGTGACAGATAGCTCTATGTAAAAGATAAGAAATCGACCCTTAGGGAAATACTCTATCTGGGACATATGAACAGTCGAAACTTGGCATAAAACTGCCGAAAATAGAAATTATCTAAGGCTGATATTTCACTCTCCAAGAATGGCCTCTTAGAGAAGCGCTTGACCTCTTTTAAACTATTCGTAGGAAAGCTAAGCTGCTGATGTTACATCTGGTCTCGTGTCATTATTTTGCATCATCGGTAGGCATGCAGCATATTTAGGCATCACCCACAACGACTTCTGTATAACCTGTCCAGTTCTTAGAAAAGGAAGATTCAAGATATTTGGTCAACCCTTTCTGCTTACTCTCTACTCCAACTAACACGGATATCATGGAGATCGTTTGGATTCCGAAACGGTCATAAAAATTGTTCAAACTTCCAAGGTTGTGGTTCAGTTTTTATACCCTTGCAGAGGGCATGATAAAATCGTCCGAATCATCTCCGACCACATAAAGTATTGGAATATATTCTTGATTATTCCTGTCCTTCTATTTTTATGAAGGCTGCAAACCTCTGACCTCTAAAAAAGAGTAGTTTAACTTTTTTATTAATTAATACAGTATTATTATTATAATTAAATCATAGCCCACCCGACAATTTCTCGTATGTTTCCGGACCTATAAGAATTACGTAAGTTTCTCTGCTTTTTGTTAGAGATGCGGGTTTCAAACGGACATCAGTTATTACGATAGTTTCTTTAAGTTTGAAATACGTTTTTCCTTAGAGATGCGGGTTTCAAACAGAAAAGATTCAGTTTTTGATCCGTTTTTGACCTTTCGCTATCGAGAAAGTGTCGAGAACGGATCCGAAAACATGTATCGAGAACTTTCGTTTTGCTCCCACAAACTGAGTGACAGGTAATCCTTTTTCGTACTGAAAACGGAACACATTCTCGATAGAAAATGTCGAAAACGGATTCGTTCTCGAGGTCGATTGTCGGGTGGGAAAATTCATCACTTAAGTTATTGTAATTATCAAATTCATAATCTGACATTAACAATTTCAATTTTCTCCGTTGAGTCGATCTCTAGCTTTTTCTAGTGTAAATTATCTTTCTCCGAAATATTTTATTCCTAATTCTCCCAGAATTGGGCATTGTGAGAGGAAATGAAAGGTATCCTCCCAGGCGCTCATGTTGCATTACGTGCACTTCTCATCGCGTATATGGGGTCTATAGTTGAGCGGCAGCAGTTCGGATCTCGCTTGAAATATTAGTTTTATGGCATCCACGGGAAAGTCATCTCTAAGATAATTTCTTTGACCCAGGTTGAAGTTCAGTCCTTTATATAAAAGCCGAGTTTCGCTTCTTTGAGCAGTGACTTCGTAGGTTTTTCTTTTGGGCTTCATCAACTCTTTCCAGTACTGTGTCATGCTTTATTCTCCATCCAGCTATGTCTTCTATATCACAGGTAATACTCCTAGCCTGGAAAATTGTTTGCCATTCTGCAAAACACTGCGATCGGTTCCTTAGGGTTTGCTTTGCGACTAACTAAGGCAGTCTGTTTTGGGGTAGATCCATGATTTTTCGGATGTATTTGAAGTGTCTGCCCAGAGTATTGTGGTAAAGGGTAGGTAAACCAGTCTCCAGGTGAATCGCTTATGATGGTGTGTTTATTGGCAGCTTAAAGAGCTTCTTGATTAAATTTCGTGCTAGTTTTTTTACATTGTCATATTCAGCGTAACCCCACACCTCTGATGCATATAGCATAATTGATCTTGATGTAGCTTCAAACAGATTATATTTCGCACTTGGTTTTATATCGTGACACCTAGGTATTTATATTCTTTGAGAACTTCCAGCTCTGTACCGTCCAGATACCACTTCTTCGCTCATGCAAGGCGCCCTCTGCCATCTCTAACCACCATGATCTTGGACTTCTCTGTGTTTATGATAAGGCTCCACTGTTTACAATACTCAGATAATCTTTCAATTGTAAGCTGCATCTCTTCCGCATTTTCGGACAGCAGCACCATATCATCAGCGTACATAAGTATTTTACAAGTGACAGCTCCAAGTCTTGCTCCTCCGCTCCGCATAGACATCCTTGTTTGACTCCTCTGTTTGTTTCAAACCAGTCCGAGCATTTGTCTCCGTCCCATACTGTCGTTTTATTGTCAACATATAGGTTTTCGATGACTGCAAGCATTCTCGACGACAATCCTAAATTGCTTAGTTTGTAAAAAAGGTCATTCCTGTTAATTGTGTCGAAAGCTGCACGGAAATCCACAAAACACATATGAAGCGTTTTCTTCTGTTCTAGGTAATGCTGTGCGATGCTGGTTAGAACAAAAATGCTATCCACAGTTAAGTAGCCCTTTTAAAATCCGGATTGGTACTCGCTGAGCAGGTTCTTTTGGTCCACCCATGCAATTAGGCGGTCCAGAATAACAGAGAAGAACACCTTTACCTTCGCGTTTTGGAATGAGATTCATCTATAATTCTCTACTTGCCCTGGATCTTCTTTCTTGTGTATGGGATTTACAATATTTAAACGGGAGGATACTGGTGCCTCTGAGATTTGAAGAATATGGTTGTACACATTTGTAAGGTACTCAATGAATACCGGCGATGCTTTCTTTAAAAATTCAGCGGGGATGCGATCAACACCAGGAGCCTATTTGCATTTCGCAATCGCTATATTTACTGCCGTCACTGAAATCGCTATATCGAGATCGTAGTTCTCAATTATGGGCAAAGCATAGCAAAGCTGGGCTGGTGGCTGACACATATTGCTTGGTTTAAGCTAATAAGCATTATATCTATAACTGCTGTTCATCGCTTAGCTCTAAGCGATTAACTAATAGCTGAGTTGCTGGATACTTAGTAAAGGCCTTTTCAGAATTTTAAAACATTTGTTGATAGTAAAAGCTCTTGCACAATTTTTAAAGAAATCTATAACATCATTCACAGATTTTACAGTTGTTTATTGTTTTCTATTGCTTTCATAAACGTCTCTTCCTCGCAATCAGACGTTGAGTCATTTATATTCGAATTTTAAAAACTTTACCAAATATTTAGTGTCAAGCCATTTTACATTACATTACACAAGTCTGTTATGCAAACTATTAGCTGGAGGCAATAATTCAGTAAGTTGGGAAGAAAACTTTATTCAAGGGAAAACTACTAGAACTTCAAAACAAAGGGTATAGATTTTAAACAGATTTGATTGCCTATTGAAAAACTTCATGGAGTTTACTTCATCGCGTAAACTCCGAAGCTCGTTTCGATCAGGAGGGATTCAAAGGGTTCAAAAGCGTTTGAGAAATGGTTTAAAAGTGATTAAGAGCCATTTTTCACTTATGAACAATGAACTTAAAAGCTGATAACTTAAAGTTATATAAAGCCCCAGATCAAAACCGGTTTCGAACCATTTAGAATAACAAGAGGGAAATGTAAAAGTTCTAGATTAACAAACTTCAGTTTGTTCCAAAGAACTGATTTCTTTTTATAGATTTTTTAGCTGGACAACAGCCCAAAGGGCCAAAGTCGAGCTTCTCTCAATCTCTGCATATAACTTTTGCACAAAAGAATAGGAACTACAGTTTAACTCTGAATCCGAACGGCAGTTTCAGAAGCTTTTTCATTGGCAAGTTACTTCAAAGCTGGTGAAGGTGAACGGGTGTGTAAGTTTTTCAAAGAAACGACATTTTTATTAGATGTTCCGAGGCGGGATCGAAACCACGACCTCTTGCACAGCAGGCGCACACACTAGTCGCTGAGCCCGTTCCGTTCCAAAGAATTGGTTTAGCTAAAACTTGTTGAGAATTCCAAAAGTCTTGAAAACTTTTCAAAAATTATAAGACTTGAGCGACCACCGCCATGTCAGGGCAGCCATAATCTCATTTTTCCCAATTCTCAAATTAAAATCCAGCAACAATGGCTGTCATTTTGGGAGGGTGAGTAGGAAGATGCTTAAGCAGCTGGCCAGGTGCGAGCGAGATGGCCATATCGCTGTAGATACCAACCATCTTTGATGATGCATTAACCTTTCCCAAAAGTGAACAGAAAAAAAAAACTATTTTTTGGTTAGCGAGGGTGAGTAGAAAGAGGAGACCCAGAAAACCCATACATGTACATTTCACACACACACACACACACAAAAGAAGCAGAAGACGAGTTGAACAACAACAAAAATTAAAGCCCATTAATCATTTTGACTTATTTCTTGGCATTTTTTTTCGTCTAAAATTAATCTTGATGCCAAAACGTTGCCAGGGCAACCACAATTTGTACATGTGCGAGGGAGATGGCCTATTCAGCGGGGATTATAAGGGCAGCGCTCGGAACACAAAACAGAATTATGAAAAGAAGCAGAAATTGGGGAATCGAAATCAACTTAATTCGTACATTTTTGCGTGTCCATAAGGATTAATGTGTGTGCGCGTGTGTGTGTGTGTGTATAATTTAAAACAGATTAAACCGTTACGGCTGCCATTTACACCACATTGCCTACCGTACATACTCCCACCCCATCCCAGCCCAACCACACACACACTTCGACTTCTCCCTCCGCAAATGAATTTGAATTTGACCAAATGTCTTGCGAAACTCAAACTCGTCCTCTTGCGCCTTGCATATGCTGCAAATTTGCCAACAACAACAACAACAGCAACATACTGTTGGCAGAGGGGGTGTTAAGGGATGAGACACCGTGTCTGGATGTGGTGGGGTTGTTTGCCATTTGGGGTTAGTGCTCGGAGAGTGGCATACTTAAGGGGCGCGTCGAGTGAAAACAGCAGGACGACGGCCATAAAATCGTTTAAATCAAACGGCAGAACAAATTGGTTTCCTTCAAAGTCGAAAGCTTTATTGGAAAACATTGTAAGAGGAGGGCACGGTTAGAGGGTTCGACTCAAGTAGTTTTCAAGTTGTCGTTTATTGTGTGCAGCAAGAAGTATTGGTAAACGAAATTTAAGCTGTTGGTTTATAGATTTAATAAGATGTTGGGAATCAATTTCGAAAACAGATGGATTTGAAGTCTTCTATAAAGTGGCTGTAATTTACAACGATCAACAGAATAAACTCAGTGTCTAAAAAAATTTCTACAGCCGATGTTCAAACCTATATTTGGCGATCATCAGAACAGACTCAATGGCTAAAATTTATGGGGATCATCAGAATAGACTCAGTAGCTTAAATGTTAGTGTTCTTTATATATTAAAGGTTAACAATTTCTACAGCGAATTCTTAAACGTAAGTTTGCCTTACAAGGCGAGTCTAAAACATACAGGCGGCTGTTTGACCGATACTCAAAAACCCACGCCCAGCGTTGATTTGCATGTAAATTGTCAAAGGAAGTGATAAACGAGTGAGTGTCCAGCGGACAACTCTATAAAGTAGCTTTTGTCTACCGTTTACTATGAAAATCTAATAAAAATGTACCCTAGCCCAGCTTACAGACACACGCCCATTTGTGACATGACAGAGAAGATGACAAATTGTTGGACAGGCTGACTGACAGCAGCAACAACAACAACAACTCCATGTGGCAAGTGCACTGCAATTAGTCAAAGTGGCAAGGTACGAACAACAGCAACAACAACTCAAGACATTTTGGCTGCAAAAAAAACATAAAAAAGCTATAAAAAAAATTATGTACAAAAAAGCTATAAAAGTGTGATAAATTTATAAAAAATTTCAAAAAAAAAAAAATCAACAACAACTTGGACGATGATGATGATGTTAATGCCGGCACGTAGCCACACGTGCTACGTGCGTCAACTTGTGGCAATTATGAAGTCCAACCGGGGGCACCCAAGCCTAAGCCTCCTCCACTCCACGTTGGGCAGGTGTCCGCCTTTGAATCAATAACCGCGATTAGAAATGCCAACAGACCAGTGCCAGACCAAGAACAAGGCGCTTACCTTATCGACCGCCGCAAATCGTCTGCAAAATGCATCCGCCATAAAAAAGAACCACACATCGTTTGCACTTGCGCATTTCAACTAGCCAATTATGCAATTGGCAACCAAAAGTGTCGCGTCTTGGTGCTACGATTCCCAACGAACGTTGCCAGTATGCGTGGGTCAGGAGACGACGCGTCGTCCAAGCTTGTAGCTGGTGCTGGCCAGCGTCCAGAGATTATCAAAGTTAATAAGGCAATGCGTTTAGTTGGGAGATTGTAGCCTCATATCTATCATACTTTAAATCATCCACAAAATGAGGAAAGATAAGTTGATTTGACTGGGATGTGGAGGCTGCATATGAGTGCCAATTAAGAGAAGGAATTTTTGGGCAAAACTGGCCACAGATGCTGTTGCTGGGAGAAGTTGTTCCACAAACCGAGGGTTTGGTTAGTAAACTTGGGGTTTTGCTGCGTATTTTGACACTTGGATCTAGAATTTTCAGTGTCAAAAGTAAGAATATAAATTCTACATCCAAATTATGAATTTTTCAACCGGAATTTCTTGAACCAAACTTATAAAAGCTGGCATAAATAAAATCATAGAAATAAGAGAATGATTTAAGGGGGGAACGATGAGCAAAATGTAGATGGTTTTTAAAAAATTCAGAAAAAAAGTATAAGAGATTTTTTATTTTTGTTTTTTTTGTTAAATAGTTTATGAATGAAAGGAAAATACAAAAATTTTTCAATATGAGAAAGTATACCGAAAAATGATGAATAAAAAAGGTGCCCCATGGTGACCATGGTTGCAGCACTTGGGATGATTTGAAAAAAAAAAAAGCGGTTTTGTTAAGAACTAATGTGGCTATCGTTCGGCCCTCCGAAAAAAATTGAAAATTTTTTGACAAAATGGCGGACATTTGAAAACAAAAATTTTTTTGGCCTTTTTTTGTAATGTAGTGTAAAAAAGTACACTTAAAATATAGGTATCCAAAAGTTGGAGGGCCGATAGCGACGACAATTCTGCGTCGTATAAGCCCTTCCGGAGCAAAATCGGTCCACTGGTTTCCCTGAATCGTGGCCACCAGTTTGAAAAACATGGTTTCGAGATAAACGCGTTTAAAGTTTGCAGTTGCTAGGCAAATCGGGTCACTTTGGGTCATTAAAAGGGCTATATCTTCTAAACTATTTCGAATTTTTGAAAATCCCTTTTAGGGGATATTTTTGAATATCCAAGCTACAAAAATATGCAAAAAAAAAGTCGAAAATTTTTTTTTCGTAAAGTGTTTTCCCCCTTAAGGCAGAAGTAAGGTGTGAATGTAAATTCTTGTACCAAGTACTCCCAATGAAATTTATCAATATCAATTTGATATACGTTGTCTCAAATTAAAGCTAAACCCAGTACCGTTGTTTTGGTATCACTATAATCCTAGAAAATACCAATTTGATCTTTTGGTTACTAGTTTTGAATTTGTGTTTCAATTTTTAAATTTTTTTTTTCAATTTTTGAAAATGCTATTAGCAGTAAATCTGGCAAATTTGAATATATCTTTAGTTATTTTAAAAAATTTTATACTTTTGAGCCGTGGAGCGATATAATGCCTTATAAATCCGATAGAAACATGAGCATTATATATTATTGGGCTTCCCCTCAGTACACTCATTGCAGCGTCTAAGTGAAGTAAATGATCTTGGGGTAAGAAGTGTTCTTGGGTTGATTAAGCGGTGGTCGAAGGAATTTATCATCTTACCCTAGTAGACTACTTTTAATTAATTGGTGTAACTGAATATGGGTTTAACGACCTGTTTTGATTTTAGTCAAAGTGAATGTTAGCAGGCTCAAGGTCGAGGTTTGATTATAGTTCAATAATCAACCAGAAAACTCAACAGAGAATACTTATGAACATGAAGAGTAGCTGTGGCTATGTAGACGGCCATTTCGGCTGCCACCATGGCAAAGCCTTCGTCAGTACATTTTCAGTTGCTGTCACACCAACAAGCCTATTTATATTACCCAGGATCACGAAATTTCAACTAGCTTTAAGCTCCGCTGTTTAAGGTAGCTGAGGGTATATGCATTGGCATTGAAGGTTGTTCAATGTATCTCTGTTGTTTGTGGCCACTATTTTTAATTACTGGGAAATTCGTCTTAGAGTGTGCTCAAAGTGTGTTACGATTTTCTTGTGTGCATTTATTAAAAGGGTATGCTTCCATTTTGTATAAATACTATGGTATTTTGTTGTTTGTTCAATAGGGAACCGTTAAGGTTTTAAAACAAACATCACGGCGAACCAATTCCGTTAATGTATCTGAATATGGTTGGCAGTCGAAACGGCCGACTACACAGCCACAGCTACTGATCATGTTCATATGTATTCTCTGTCGAACTATAATCAAACCTCGACCTTGAGCCTACTAACATTCACTTTGATTAATTGGTGTAATCTTCATACATAGACTAGTTAATGGTGAAATCGACTGATCGGAGTTGGCTAGCCAAATTAATCTCAATGTTCCTAGTATATCGTCCCGTAACTTTGTCCGCTTATCTCTGAAACGTTGTACTACTAACTATGCTTTGCAAGATCTGTTTCGTGTCCTCTGTGCTGATTACAACAAACTCTATAGCTTAATCAATTAGGACATTCTATTCCTGCTTCAGTTGGGCGGGAGGTGGGCTGCTATTTTTGCCTGGGGTTAGTGCTGCATGGGCCACTTGAACGTTCTGCGCATTGTACGTCAACGTCCATACAACACATCTGTACCGCTCAAGTAGCAATGATGAATTATTAGTAGCTTCAGTTTATGAGTGATTTTAGTAATGGATCATGGCTTATGAAGTTTATAAGGAAAGACACGTCTTTTGTACCAGCTTTTCCAAATCAGGACTGTCGGGATCGAACCAAACTTATCAATGGTTAGGGTACAGAAACTTTAGGTATAAGGTTTTTGGCCAAAGGTTTCGTTTCTAACCTTGGTTCGGCCATCCTTTTTAAAGTCTTTAATAGAATACCAATCAATTTGCAAAGTATTCACCATATTATTTCTTTATTCCTGAATATTTAAGTTAAAACTAGAATTTAATAGGCAAAACTTATTGTTGAAAAGCTAGTAAGAGTGCAGCTTTAATCATTGATGAGAAGTCGAAAACTTTAGAATGTTTGCTTCTGACGACTCTAATTAGACGTTCCTGCTGATTCGGAGACTCTTTAGAGCTATATCGACCAAATATAACATCATCTTTAGGCAGTATGTCAAATCTTAGAATTTTCAATATTTTTGTCGAACCAAACTGAATCTTTAAGCTCAAAACATGTTCAGGTTAACCTACACTCAGAAAAAGACGGCTGCCAGCTTTCTAAATAAAGCAGGATTGAATTTAACACGTTTTGTACTTGAAATTTCAAGTATGATTCGTTATTGGGTTTACTTAAATTGAAAAACGAGTACCATTATTATTGAAATGAGAACAAACGATCTTGAATCAAGAACATTTTGTACTTACAGTAAGTTCAAGTACAAAATATGTTATATTGAGTACAAAATGTACTTGTAATGCTAGCTCCGAAAAGTGAGCAACGTAAAATGTAAATTATTTTTAAAATGTCTGTTCTTGAAATTCCCGACTGATTCTAACACTTTTGTTATGGGGTGATGGTTAATTTCTGACCTACATTTGTTCTACCAAAGAGGTTTATTCATGGACCTTGGATATTTCCAGCCTTCTTTGGTTCATTACAGAGAACTCGTTTTAGGAGAACTTGGGAATGGGCTCAGGCCAAGAACACTTTGTACTTGTTTAAATTTCTCATTTTTTCTTTCACTTATGTTTTTGGGCTGACATTAGAAATTACTGGAATTTGATAAAAGAATATTTTGTACTTATTTACAACCTAAAAGTATGATCAAAAATATTTTAAAATAATTCGAAATGTACTTGATGTATTGAGATTGAAAAAATCGTACTTGATCCAAGAGTTTTTTACTTGGATCAAGTATTTTCGTACTTACCGTACTATCGACAACGTTTGTACTTAATTCAAGTACAAAATTATCGGTTTTTTTTCTGAGTGTGTTTTTTTCACACTTGCTTCGGTTCAAGGTTTGGTTCACAATTTGAAAAGGTCGAAGTTTTGGTTTCAAACTGTTTGGTTCCAGGATTTCAGTAATAAACCCTTTTGAAGGGTTCTGTCAAACCTGTAGCCCCACAAAAATGATTAGTGGCCTTAGCCA
This sequence comes from Lordiphosa collinella, assembly GCA_018904265.1. Taxonomy (NCBI): domain Eukaryota; kingdom Metazoa; phylum Arthropoda; class Insecta; order Diptera; family Drosophilidae; genus Lordiphosa; species Lordiphosa collinella. The sequence continues at coordinate 120,437 of JAEIFV010000524.1, forward strand.
TATTAACTTGATGAAGACTAACAAGATTGTTTTACAGATTGCAGCTGAGTAATATTTTTAGCATGATGGTTTAATAATGGTTTTGAAAATTTTGGTGGGTTTTGTTGTGGGCCAAATTTTGCTTTTAAAATGCTCTGTTAATTGCTTTGGGTTGTATTGGCTTTTGTGGTAAATGTGAATTAATAGAATTTAATTTTGTTACCATTTTTCATTTCATTAAAGTATTTTAATATTTTTAGTATATTTTTTTAAAACAAGAAGAGTGAAGCTTTTATTGCTTAAAAACTGTTAATGTATTTTGAGAAAATTAACAATTTGCAAACTTCGTTAGAGTCTCTGTTCCAAAATGGTACAATAGAAAAAAACAGTTTATAGCTAATCTCAAATGTTTCATTGTTATCTCCATTTGACCTAATGCTAAATTATGTTTCCCCACAATAGAGACGCAAATCATGGACAAAAAAAAAAACAACAAATACATTTTTGGCCTAAAGGTCGAAAATTAAGAACTCAAGTTCGTTTCATGTTTCGGCTCGTAATTAATAAATCATGTCAGCGTCAGGCGGCTGGTGCGAGGGGGGCCAGGCGCAGAGTGGGAATTAAATGTGTCAAATGCAAACACGCAGACCCAGTACCCAGTATTTCAGTATCCACCAGGAACCCCAATGCCAAAGAGCCAAAAAGCCGTAGACCAGGCCAGGAAATGTCAAGAACGAAGTTAACCGAGCACGAAAACAAAACGCAGTCGAGGAATTTCCATGTTCGGTGGCAAAACTGAAGGCATTTTGTATCCACGGGGGAGTGGCCGCCGCCGCCTCACACGCACCTCCCACCTAAAGTGGGATTTTCTTTCTATTTTTGGGGTTTTTGTTTTAATAAATTAAATTAAAGCTGCCTGAGAATTGCCTTATTTACCTGAGTAAATACATACGAAATATGTTCGAAATATGCAAATTGTGTATATTGAAGGGGAATCTGCCGAAAAAAGAAAACAAACATTGTGGGAAAGGGACAGGCTGTACTACTATGTGGGTGTTTCTTTTTTCTATTTTGCTTTCATTTTGGCAAAGGAAATGATAAATGGCGTGGCAATATAAAAAATGGGAAAAACAGCAGGGCAGCAACTAAAAACCAAACAAGAACAGCGAGCAGAAAATGAAGAAAAATAAACAACTTTTCGGTTTTTTTTTTTGTTGGTCAGCGGAAAAACAGAAAACAAAAATGGGCGCCGCAAAAGAACAAAAATGTCTACTTGGAAACAATTTTTGGTATCTGTGTGTTAGCGGGTTTCTGTTACGCAATGCTCCAAAAAAAAAAAAAAATAGAAAACACACACCCAGTGACCCTAATTTTATGTCCTTAGCGAAATTCCCACTGGCACTGACGACGACTAACTCCCCGCCACACTCTTTTGTTTTAATTTCATTTATGGCTTCCGTTTTGCCTACTTTTGTGACGCTTTTCCCGAAGAGTTTCCCCCTGACTTGCTTTGGCCTTTTGTGTGATTTTTCACATAATTTCTAAAAGTGCCAAAAAAGTTCAAAAGTTTAATAAATTTAGATTCAAATTTGTGTTTTTGTGGAAGTTGTTTGAAGTTTTGGTAAGACTGTTGTTATGGGAAGAAATCAGCATTTTAGGATAAAAAGAAAAACAACTTTGAATATCTAAAACCGATTCAGATTCAGTATTCTTTCCATATTAAATTACTTTGATAACTTTTTGAGTATGGAAACAGCAGCTAAATTAGCTAAATTTGTTAAGGCAACTTTCAAACATTCATTTATTCGCTTCAGAGGCTTGAACCCGCCTTAAGCTAAAGGTACGGCTTAAAGTTCAGGGACCGAAAAAACCCAATCACATTTTTGCATTGGTGTGTGTGAGAGCAGCTCAAAAACTGATTCTATTTGCTCTCAATTTCAGTAGCAATGACTGCGTTGCGGTGCTGCTAAACACGAGCCGAACACGCAGCGCAGCGACGCTTATACTGCTTATACTGTGTGTGAACCGACTGCGCTGCTTTTGAGAGCTTGCCTATGCCCAGTAGGTAGCGACTTGTCGACCTCTGGTCTAAGGCGATTGTAGCCATGGTTCAAACTTTACAGAATCGTTGACACATTTTGGTCGCTATTTTCAGTAAATAGCAAAGGCAGAGCACGCAAAAAGTGGTCTCCTTTACAGACAGATTTTACCTTATCTGTTTCCCCAAAGGACACCATGAAAAAGATAACCGACAATACATTTCGCCTCTGACTCAGACTCAATGCACTCTTTGCTCAACCGACGAGAGTCTTTTTTCGCTCTCTTTGTGCAGTTGTTTCAATGAGACACTTTCCTGGGCAGAATCTGCCGAAAGTGTCTTATGTGCATGGATGTTTTTCTGCGCGTGCCCAGTCGGACTTGACTGCATGCCAGAAGCACATCCCGTATACAACTTTTGCCACTAAGAAGTAGTTGCAAAAACCTGCAATCTTCCTTTCGCTTTTTGTATAGGGGCGAATCGCAGCAGGAACTGTTCTATTAGAAGCGACGTTTGCATGGGTTGTTGTTGTTGGTTCAACTTCGTAAAAACGCTCGGCTGTCTCTGCCTCATGCTGCACGCGTGCCTTTAGAAGGGACGTTTGCATGCTATGCAGATTTTAAGCCTTTCAATATACCGCAAAAACTCGTCAACGGTCGTCAATCGTTCGGGCCTCACTTCGCATAATGGTTACCAATAGCACAGGTGCTGCATGCGTGCCATAAGAAGGGACGTTTGCACGTTGTCCAGACTTCTTCGCTTCTAACCTTCTGCCAAAAGGAAAGTGTATCAGTTTTCATACAGAGTATAAGCCTTCTATCATGCTGCAAAAGTTGGTAATGCAGTCTTGCTAGTAAAAAGAAGTGTGCCAGAAGGCATTCTTTTGGGAACCACGTTCTGACAAATCCGACTGGGTGTGCCTCAGTAAACTACAAGTGTGTATGCGTGCTTGTTTGCTTTAAACGCAACAACAACAAATAGACACTTTGAGCTGACACTTGGCTCGATATTTGGCCTGGCCACCCGTAGCCACTGGGGCCCGAAGTCACTCGCCGATTCACACCGAATGTCAGAGATAGAGACAGACATGTCTTTCTGTGCTTTCCATATGGCCAAGTCTGCTCGATATGCACAGCTGCTGAGAGCCGAGCGAAATTATCCCCTTCAAGCTGTTACCACAAGACAGCTTCGGGTGTTTCTCTCATCGAGAATCAGGAACCAGGAACGAGAAAGCAAGCGAGAGAAGACAATGAGCGAGTCCGATTGATTTGTACCTTTCATTTTGTTGAGCAGACAGCATATAAAAAGATTGCTTGAGCATATTTGGCGAGTTCAAAGCTTAGGAGTCATTCAATTTTAAGACTTACTCTATTGTCAACTACTAAAACTCTACTGTGAAGCTGCCCAAGTTTGGTTGTGTTCTATAAAACTTAAAATCTAACTCTATAAACAATTTCGAATCACTTTTTTACTAAGTTATGAATCAGTCCAATACTTCAAAATTATGTTAAAAAATGTTTTCTTTCTTAAGGAAGTTGACTCAAAAAAAAAGTTCACATACCTCTTCAACTATTTTTAAATGCAAGAAGTAAATTAAGTAAATAAACACCAGTGTGAGCGCTCCTTAGTCTTTCTAATCTCCACGACAATTTTAATTAAAAACACCCTGAATTAGATGGAAAAACACACGTGTTTTTCATTTCTGTTCTCGAGACGTAAAAGTAGCCACAAAAACGAATCCCAGAAAAACATTCAAAAGCAGCTAAAGACAAGACCAGACGAAGAAAAATGTTTTATTTTCGAAAAATTAATTTTTGTAGAAAAACAAACCAAGAGACGTTGGTGGAGCATAGAAAACAACATTTTGTGTGTGTTTTTTTTTTTGTCTTTTTTTGGCGCTGAACGGAACGCGCCAAGCGAGATAGATGGATGACTCTAGTGCCAAGATTTATGGTTGATCAAGAATTTTCCGTACGGTTTGTTTATTTTTAGTTTTCCTTTTCGTTTCGCTCCGCCATCGAGTGTGTGTGTCTGCCATTGCAGTTGTTGTTGGAGAGTGAGAAGAAGAAAAATGTCTCTTGGGTGTATTCATAACAGATTCGAGCCATAAATATGCTTTCTACGAGCAAGCAGCAGACATCCGTCGTCTTGTGGCGGCAACCTCAGCCAATGGACGACGACGACAAACTGGGCGTACGCCTTGACGGATTGGACGGATGTTGGCTTGTAAGATGCACTGCATCGTCTCTGATCTCATGTAATCAACTGGCGGTGTGCTAAGAGAAGTGTGTGTGCGCCTGGTTAATTGAGAAACTAGTTTCAGTTCGCTGAAGATGTTTTGCCGCATGACAAATATACAAAACTTGTTGTACTTGATGTGTGTACAGTGGACTAAAAATGAAACCGTAGATGATATTATTTTTCTAATAGTATGTATGGAACAACCATTGCATACATTCAGTAGGACCGTTTATACGACAAATGCATTTCTCGTATACCCAAAACAGAATCTAAGCTCATACAGCGAAAACTTTAAAGCACTTTGAAATCATTTACAATAAAAGAAGTCTCTTTAATCATCATTCGCTTGGAAAACTAGAGGCTTGATGCTGTTCGCGATATTCAAAAATCACAAAACAACCAAAAATCAGCCCAGAACCTTCGCTTTCAGAGAACTTTCCATACTATCAAAGCTTAAGGTGCCCAAGCCTTATGCATAGCTGATACTATTGTAAAGCACTCAAGCAAGAGCAGAACCAATAACGTATTTTCCATTCTTCTTCTTCTAACTTGGAACCTAACTAAGCAAAAATGTTAACATCCACAACTCTGCGATCAGTTTGGTCCTTCGAGCCGGATTGAAAGAAATACATGCGAATCTTGTGATGCCTAATTGTAGAATTGCACACCCAACATTTGGAAGATCATTTTATCAATATAGTCTTTTTCGAGACCTTTTGATGATTAAAAAGAGATAACTCTTATGTGCGAGTAAAAGAAGACTCGAAAATAACTCATGCATATGCTCAAAATGTGATTTTTATACCCTTGCAGAGGGTATTATAAAATTGTCCGGATGTTTGTAACGCATAGAAGGAAGCATCTCCGACCACATAAAGTATATATATTCTTGATCAGCACGACGAGCTGAGTTGATTTAGCCTTGTCCGTCTGTCCGTTTGTCTGTTTCTATGCTATCTCCTCCGTCAGTTTTAAAGCTATCCTCACCAAACTTTGCACAAAGTCTTTTGGTACAAATACGCTGCACATTTGTCGGAACCGGCCGGATCGGATGACTATAGCATATAGCTGCCATAGGAACGATCGGTTGAAAAACAAGTCTTAGAGAAAAACTTTTTTGTTTTTAATGGAAACGCCTCCAGACGTATTTCTAGTTACTATCCTTTCCCATGATTTCACTAAGTTGGTCGAATCGGACTTATATAGCTCCATAACGATCGGTCGAAAAACTAGTTCTATGAGAAAACTTTTTGTTTTTAATGAAACGTCCTTATCATTGGCATACACTAATTATATACTTTTACACAATTCTACAAAAATTGGTCGAAATCGGATGACAACAATAGCTCCAGGAACGATCGGTCGAAAAACTAGTTCTAGGAGAAAAACTTTTTTTGTTTTTAGTGGAAACGTCCTTATCATTGGCATACACTTAATCTATACACTTTTACACAATTCTACAAGATGCGATCGGACATAGCATATAGCTCCCATAGGACGATCGGTCGAAAATTACGAACTTGTTTTTAGTGGAAACGTCCTTATCTTGGCTACACTTACATATACTTTACACAATTCTACAAAGATTGGTCGAAATCGGATGACTATAGCATATAGCTCCCATAGGAACGATCGGCCGAAAAACTAGTTCAGTTAGGAAAATTTTTTTTTGTTATTAATGAAAACGTCGTTTTCATTGGAATTCACTTATTTTATATACTTTGGACACATTTCTACAAAGTTTTATAAAAATCGGATGACTATAGCAGTTAGCTGCAGTATGAATGATCGGTCGAAAAAGGAGTTCTAGTGAGAAAAACTTTTTGTCTTAAATGACATCGCCTCCAAATTTCGCAATTAACAGTGTATTATGCTTTTCCAGATTTCATCAAGTTTAATAGAAATCAGACATCTTTATAGTATAGATCCCATAGAAAGTAACGTCCAAATAGTCTTAGAAAACTTTGTTATCAATGAAGCTCAGTATACAAAACATCGGCCGAGCCGAGTTAACTCCCCTTTTTTTTTATTACAATCAGCAAAGGTCAGGAATCTTTCTTTGATTGTAAACGTCCCTTATTTTTCATCAAAACAAAGGAGTCGCAGCACAAAAGTTGATTGTTTCACATGCGAAGAATCAGGCGTTGAGTCATCAATCAAAGAATAATATTTTGCATCTTCAGGTTCATTCAAAATTTCTGCCTCTACATGTCGGGCGGGCACTGTTCTATAAATTCATTTTGGATTTCATGGGACATATAGTGGACTTGCAATCGATGATGACTTTGTTGGTAATCCTTGACCTTCTGCAAATGATCACGTAACACGGGATCGTAGTGACTAATCATCTCCAAAACTCCCAAAAAGTTCCCGTTGTTCGGACTTCCAATGAGATCACTATCTCCTCTTAAAGCCAAGCCCTTTCGCCCAAAAGCAAAATTGTGTCCAGAACTCTTTTCAAAATTTCATTAAATTTCTTCGCTTTGTTTGCTACTTGAGTGGACTGAAAAGTCGTTTTGAAGAGCACGCCACTTGACATAGCATTCCACGTTTGGTTTTTGGAGTACCCCTCGGGATGACAAAGATGAGAACGACTTGCTGCAGCACTCTATCCAAATAGATGACATGGCAACCATAATTGTACATATTTTATTTAAGTTTTCGGCAAAAATCTGGGCCCCTCTCAGAAGACCGGGTCCTTACTACTTTACTTACTATTCTCTGGTTGTAATTATATTCAGACGAGTCTCATTTCAGGATTTTTAGCTAGTGCGAGACCCATATGTCTACCTTTCATGTTCCTTAATCTTAATTTAGAAATGTACATTTGCCTAAATAAGAAACATTCTTTCCCTAAATCAGAAGTTGATTGGTGAAGAATTGTTTACAAAAAGATTTCGCCGATGCTACGCTTTTTCCTAAGTAAACCAGTCCCCTTTTACTTACAAGAAAACTGATTACACTTTAAACTAAAAGACTTCTCCTGGGAGTTATAAATCATGTTTCCGATAAAACGAAAGTACTCGTATTTTCTCTGTGTGTTTTTGAGCCTATCCCATGGTGAATATTTTGCCTGAACTTTGTTCGTTGTTGTCGCAGGAAGTGTTAAGCGGAATGTTTTAATAGCCCAATGATCGAGGGCTCGGCTGGAGTTTTTTTTTTTATGCAAATTGCTGGCAGATCTCTCTGAGCCTAATAACATGTTCCCCAGCCACATTCAGGCGAGATAAAAACATTTTAATTTTCAAGTGCGCGATCTAAACTGGTTTTGGTATGGCCAATGTCTCAATCTGTATTCCTGGGGGGATCAGGATCACCACCTACAGGATTTGGTTGCTATGAGAGAGAATCGTTGTCATAAAAATGCAAATAAATAAAATTGAAAATAAAAGTTGTACACCTTAAAACAGCAACAACAACAACAACAACAGAAACACGAAAGGTGATAAATCAGGTGACAGAAATTAATTGAGTTATTCATCGGATATGCCTCCCCCTTACTCCTTACCCCTTTACCACCTTAAGAGTGTGAGTGTTAATGTGTGTGTGTATGTGATACTTGTCGTCGCCGTTGTTATTCGGTTGTTTTGCCAATGGATCTGGAGATCCGTCCCCAAAGCCGCACCTCTTCGTTTTCTCTCTCGCTCTCCGATTTTGGATTAATTTGTTCTGCAGTCAAGTAAATCCCCACGCCCCGCCCGTCTGCATTGCAGGCCCATTGCGTCACAAGTAAAAAAAAATGAAAGAAAGAAGGTAAGCTCCAAAAAGACAAAAAATAAGTCCAGGCACAAGTCACAGAGTCACCTACCTGTACCCGGGCTGGTTTCGGTGTTCGGTTTTTTGCAGCCAAATGATATATGAAGTATCTCATGGTATGACATTAACAGCACACACGAACATGTAGTTTTGTTATTTATTGAGTTTTCAGATATTTTGAAGGCATTAACATTGAAACAAATTATTATGATTACAAGATTTATGACCGCTTGCAAGCGAAACATACGAATAATCAAGTGCAAAGAAGAGAGAGAGGAGAGAGAGGGAGAAAGGGCATATCTCATTTGAATGAATTGTCTTGTCTCAGTTTTCAAAAACCTGATATCGCCTTTCTCATTCTGGCTCATTCTCCATTTGATTGATTCACAAATAATTTGTGTTTATTTCAGTTCATGTGGTATTTTGATTAAGACATTCAATTTTAAGGCATTTTAAGTGAGATGGAAAGTACTTTTTAAATTGGTTTTCAAACATTCCATAAAATTAAAGCTGGAAGTCAAATGCAACAGTCTAGAAAACCAAAACGAGTGCCATTTATTTTCAGGAAACTTTTGTTTTATATCCTCTATCCTTGTGATTCTAGGCAGTATTTCCCAAGGAAAGTTTGCTTGAATGTACTCCAATAATCACGGTGAACACAGCTCATTCAAAATGGATGTGTGTATAGCTATTTAGATGGATTCGTTCCATTTATTGACAGACTCTGCTGTAGTGAAAATTTAAAAGTTGTGAAAGCCTTTCCGTTTCGATGAGCAACTCACTTTTACGTTGAGAACCCGTCTTCCTCGTTCTTAAAAGTTTTTCTGAACCATGCGATTAGAAGAAAATAATATTAAGAGTTTTATTCCAGAAATTCGAAACAAAATATAGCACAACTGAAGGTTTTATATCCTAAACATAAAAAAATATGGGCTAACTATAAAATATTAACGATTGAATATACTGAATGAGTGAAAAATCCAAGAGCTTCGAAATTTTTGATGGGCATTAGCTCCCATTGGCTTGTACTGAGCCACCGGATCTGTCCTCCTGATCTGTCCTTTGCATTCAATTAATCACAAACTCTTTTACACCAACTATATTTGCAAAGGGTTACTCTGAAATATTGGATTTGATAGAAATTTAAATATTTGATTGATAGTTTCCAAATGGACTTTTTCATTTTGGCACTTTTTAATTGATTGATTTAGCCATGTCCGTCTGTCCGTCCGCCTTTCTGATTCTATCAGTGGCGTACGCAATCCGCTTAAAACTTTCAGAGCAACTGTATTTTGGTGCGCTGATTACGCAAAAAATTCGCAAAATTGTCGCATTGGCATGAGAAACTAAGTTGAAGTTCATATGACCATTAGAAGGATAGAACTAGAAGGTTTTTTGAAAAAAAATGTGCACTAAAACTATACAAATGAGAAAAATGTTGCTTGCACGATTTTGCCTTCGAAAATCTCGAAACAGGCTATGACTAAATGTAAGATCCCAGTCCCTTTTAATGGCACGCATGCAGCACCCGTGCTACCAAAATGCAAAATAGGACCCGAACGATTGACGATCGTTCGTTTTTTTGCAAACATGTTCTTTTTGCTGCATGTTGGAAGGCATAAAATCTGCATTACATGCAAACGTCCCTTCTAATGGCACGCATTCAGCATGGAGCATAGAGAGCCGAGCGTTTTTACGAAGTTGAACCAACAATAACCCTTGCAAACGTCTTTTTTAATAGAACAGTTCCTGCTGAGTTTCGCCCCTATACAAAAGCAATAGGAAGACTGCAGGTTTTTGCAACTACTTCTGAGTGGCAAAAGTTGTATACGAGATGTGCTTCTGGCATGCAGTCAAGCTCTACTGGGATTGCCTAAGCTTAGTTTATTTTTATTGTTTCCCTGGCGAAAATATGATAAAATATTGTGTTTTAATTGCTTTTAATTTTGAAGCAGAGTGGAGGTGTGAGCTTTTAGGAACTTTACCTACAAAATAAAACTGGCAACAAATGATCTCTACTTTTTATAAGCTATTTACACTACACCCAGAGAAATGAAGCACGAATCGGCAAGAACGAATTCATCTTGATTTCAAGACTTTTATTTTTGGACCCATGAATCTCAGAACCAAGGAAGAAAGACCCAAGAGGTCTCAGTATTCTGCACCGAAACTGCCATTTCTATTGTGATTCCGAGACGTTTATCAGGACTGACAAAAGTTTGCTTCGACCAGTCAAAATCAAATGCAACTGCAGAAATGCTATTTTAAGGTTGCAATATTTTTGCCATTTCAAATTAAACAAAGTCTTTCTAATCATAAATCAGTGTTGCTTGACTTTAGCTGCATTCAAAAATATAATCAAATTTGGAGCTCCGACGATGACAACAATGTAACAACCATTTTAGAACGCTACGCTACATTTTGTTAGCTGCTCAAAGGCTGAAGAACATTCTGAAATAAAACTTTGGAGACGACACATGACAACCGCTGTGCATCCAAAGTCCCAGCAAGAAGCAATGCAGAATACACATTCCGTATTTTATCCAAATGTTTGTTTTCTGCTGCAAATATTCGTGGCATTGCCAATAACAACATCTCCTTGTCTGAGAGTCTGTGTTTAGAATCAATTTATTCTGCTCCAACATCTACAAACCTGTGTTTTCCAGACTCACAGGAGACTCATAATCTCTGGCCAGCTAGAACCATTGGCCGAAAAACTGAGATTGTGATTCTTCCAGATATTTAGTGACTATTTTTTGGATAATGACGGTCTGGCATATCAACATCCTCATAACTTTCTGCGTCCCATAATTGAGCGGCTTAGCTCGTGCTCATATTCACCTGCTTCCGTTTCAGCAGTCCATTCCACGTGTGATTTGTGCATGATTCCTCTTGAGCATTGCATGCTTTTGATATCGACCCCTTTTCGCGAAAATATCGTATGTGCCAAAAACTAAATTTTACCGGAGGGCGATTTTTCTACTTTTCGTTGCACTGGCCTGGACTACAAGTTAATTTTGATTTCTCCGTAGCAAATATCGCTGTTATATTTTACCAGGTAATGAGTGAATGGATTTAGGACTAATTTTCATCAAAATGTCAGTTTAGTAAAAAATGTCACGATATTTTAGCGCAAAGATATTGCTCGTCAGTGTGACACCTAGGAACTCAAACGATTTGACTATTTCCAACTGTGTACCTGCTAGGCTCCAATTTTCGTTTCGCGCAAATTTTCCTCTTCCATTCCTGACTACAAGAAATCTTGATTTTTCGCTATTAATAGCAAGTTTACATGTAGTACAGTAAGGCAGTGTGGTATATATGATTTCCTGCAATAGTTCTGAAGTCTCCGCCGTCATGACAATGTCATCAGCATACATCAGCATCTTGAACCGATACCTACCTATATAAGCAGCTCCAGTCAGATTGTTCATAATGTCATCGATATTGATCACAAATAGTAAAGAACTGAGCAAGCAAACCTATTTGACGCCTTAGCTTGTGGAGAATCCTTCCGGCAGGCTTTGTCCCTTTCTTTATAAACTTTCTGAATCTGCAGGTTAGTCATCTGGGTCCTTTACTTTTAAGTCTTTGTGTTAATAACATCCCTCATAATTTGCTTTACGCGCATGCATTGACCTTTATACGTTTTGTATCACATTTAGAAGTTCTAATATCACATCTAAGAAAGCTATTGGTGTTTTTGGACTTTATTAAAAGATGGACCAAGGAATTTAATAATTCGTACTGAGCTGCAACCAATACATTTTTTCGGAGCTCCAGTTTTCGGGCTCGAACCAAAACTTACCAGTGGCTATTGTTCTAAAGTTTAAGGTTCTAGTTATTTGAGAAAAAATATTGGTTAGAACAGGAAAACCGCCCACTGGTACGACCATTTCCAGAATATAGGGGCTTAGGTTCCCATAAAGAAAAATTTTACACTACACTAAATCGATCTTCAGTCGCTTAAGAACGCCTGACTTTCCATTGTGTGTCTTATTTTTCACAAAATCTTGTCAGTTGACATTGACTCTAGTGTTGTGCTAAGCCCCGATTTCTCAATGTCCGGTTAGTCTAACTGACCCGCGGTTAGGTGAATTTGAGTATCTCGTGCTGAGTTTCGAGAAAACCTAGCATCAAACTCATTCTCTAGACAAGTTCCGATAGAATAGTCGATTGTTTTATCGATTGACCAACAGCTGACCAGCATAAATTGTTAATGGATCGTTCCAAAAAAGGCGGTTCTCGAATAATACTAGTCAAAATAACAAAGTTTTGGCTCCGGTTTCTGTTCTAGTATTGAGTTCCGCTTAGAAAACTTTCCTTAACTCGCTTCTTGCTTAATCTAGTATTTTGCTTGAAAATACATATTCAGGGGGCGCTTAACCCCCAAACACGCCCCCTCTGGCTACGCCACTGTTTGAAAGCTTCTCTTCTCAATTTCAATTGATCATTCTAAACTAGAAAATAAATTATAGAAATATATTTTAAGCCTTTTGTTAACCCTGAAGTGGTTGAAGGTAAACTCAGACAACTTTAAAAATTTAAGTTCTGATTCAGTCGGCTGTGGCTTAATACACTTATGAAGGTTTGCTTCAAAAACTGTAATCGCTAACTTTGTTTCAAATAATTCACTCCACAATCCTGGGCTCATTCCTCTCTTCTCACACTACGTTCAACTACCACCCCAATCAGTTAGTTGGTTAGATTGTTGGCCAGGATACGCACAGAACGACGACGATTCGGACCACACATTCGCATGGCAGCTGATAAATATCACCCTCGAGCGGAGGAGCAGTTGGCTTTCGTTTGAACGGTCGGTCGCTCCGCTGGAATGCCGGACGGAATGCTGTTGGCCAGGCAGCGCACATGTCCCGGCCAAGTGTTTTAATTATAAAAATGAGATATCGCAAAAACTTGTGCGCAGACATCTTGGCCTGCGGCTCGGAGGTCACAACACCACGCCAAACCGAACCGAACCAACCCTCCGATGAACACTCGTACTTTCAACTATGCCAAAGGCGCGTGGCAGGAAGCGGCAAGTTCCCGTTCTCCTTTTCTGCTCGGCTCTTATCAGGCAAACGCAACGAGTCTTATCAAAATGCGAGGCGGAGGCAGACAATTTAAATGCGAAGGCGACTCGTCAATGGAAGGAAGTTCTAACCGCTGGTATTCATTCATGCGTTGCACATTCTCATTCGCATTTGTTTTTCGATAAAAGTCAGAGATAAGTCCAGCCAGAGGAGGAGTAGGAAGGGCATATTAGATTTCCCTCTTACTATCCTTGTTTATTTATGTTATCGAAATGTTTGAATCCTTGAGCTTTAATTTTACTTTAACGAAACACTTAATAAATTATACTTTTATTCACATTTGAATGATGACGTTTTTTTCTACACATTTATTATATTTTCCCCGGCCCGATTACGCCCTACTTCATCATCATTTAATGAATCTGTTATCTTCACATTTCAATGATTATTCAAACAAGTCATAAATTTGCTGGGTAAATTATTTTTAAATAACTCATTTGCTTATTATATAAATATCATAAATTAATTGTTCGTTTTCTCTCCTCTCATTTGCAGGTAAGCGAGCTTTTTCAAGTATCTGCACTTAATTTGGTGAGTTTTTAAATTCAAATCGAATCATTCAGAAAGGAAAAAAGAAAACTTTGGCGACCATAAAAAATGCAGCGTGTCAAAAACTTTTTGCGCAGAATTTATGAGTGCAGTTAACGGTAACTTTTGAGCGCCCCGGCCGGGTCTAGGCAGTCCAACTGGCCGAGTTTATTAATTTAAAAAGGAAATTCTCGTTTAGTCACCTTTTGATTTAAGTCCATACATATTGCCAAGCCAAGGAGCTAGGACTTGAAATGGGTTGAGAATGGAAGTTACTTGCTTGGTTAGTAGGTTTGAACACTTGACTTACTAGGGGCTGCGGGCGAGCCAAGTGAAAAAAGGAAGTGAAATGAAGGCCTAAGTCTTGAGCTACAGTGGGTCAAAGATGGGGAAAAATGTAAAGAAACTAAAGGAAATAATATAAGTTACCATCTAAAGTTTTTCATGCGCTGCAGCGCCCACTTTTTGACCTCCTATTTACCCTTCTACATTTACCACCTATCAAATCTTGATGATTGAATTAATTTCGAACACTCACGATTCCACCCAAAACTTGTTATTTTCATTGAAACTAAGCTTTCGTTAACAGTCGACGCAAATCTAACAAAAGAATAGAACAATGATTGTATTCAATTTAAGGCTGCATGATATATAACATTCTTTGTTTTCTACTCCGGAGCGAAAATGAAGAGTGCGAATGTTTCCCAACTCGGGAATACAGCATGAGATTTGCTGATTTATGCCGCACACTTCTAGCGATGTCCTATGTCATTTTAGTTTAGTTTCAAGTTCACTGGAAACTGAATATGTTTGAACTGTGAATTTGTGGAATTTTAGATAGGTATTCTTCTCCCTTGAATGGCCCTTTCAAAGTCCTTGTACATTAGCTTCGTCACAGTCAGCCGATGTCCACGGCATGCCAGGCGAATCCAAAGAGTTTTAGAATTTCTCTGGGTAGTTAACTACTTCGTCTTCGTTTTTGAACCGATCGAACTATTTGTATTAGCGCTATTCTCCCGTAACTTTATTTTGAATCGTCTAATTGAAGTCGATACGATAATTTAGAGCAATGTTTGGATTTACATTAATGATGAGTTAATCATTCGTTGAAGTAAATTGGCAAATGGTGTTGAAATCGATATTAAACCACTGAAAGTATCTATCGGAATACGATACACCTGTTGTTTGGAGACTCACAGCGGTTCTATTCCGTTGCAGGAACACGTACCGTCACGAATTCGAAGACTTAAGTTATTCGTTCAACGCATTCGCCGCTACTGAATCCGGAATCGCGAGAAGAGTTTGTCGAAACACCACAAAAACGACGATTGTTGTTGCGCAAGCCTTTCAATGTTCCATCGAGAGCTTCTAATGATCGTATGTGCGCCATCGTGCACCTATCCCAAATTATCAATTTAAAATTGTTCAACACTTTTGCCGGATTTTCGTTGATTTTCAGGCTGAACGGAAACTTTCGTGCCGAATGAGCCGTACTTTGACCTTCCAACAGTGTTGCAGAAATGCTCGAAGATTTGAGAGCTGGAAGATGCGAGAGCTATGTTCACTTCAATTACATTTCAACAGGTGGCGCAGTAGGCGGTCATTTCGTTTGACAGCTCAGCATATATATTCATTTTGAGCTTTTTTTTTGCTTTCCAGTTGTTTTTCCATTTTCAATAGCTTTTTTTCGTTTGTTTTCTTTCTGTATTTTGGTTTTTTGAAAGGAGGATTGTTGACCAATGGAAACCTTAATTTCGACTTATACAAAGCGATGATCATTTAATATTTTAGCTTGACACAGCCCAATGATCCAAAGACGTGTACCTCTCAATTCCTTGGCTTGTGTGCTTCTAACTTTCACACAAGAGAAAGGGACTTACAGTTTAACGCCGAATCTGAACGGCAATTTGAGATGCTTTGTCATGGCTGGTTACTTTACAGCAGGCGCCAACAGCTAGTGAAGGTGACCATATGTGTATGTTTGTAAAAGAAAAACATTTTTCACTAGATATTGCGAGGTGGGATCGAACACACGACCTCTTGCACAGCGTTCGCACACACTAGCCGTTGAGCCACACCCGGCAATGATCATTTATAGTTCGATATTTGTTACTGTGCCAAAAAGAGGTTGTGCTTTCATTGGTCGGCATTCTTAGATTCTTAGATATGTCGCATCACTTCGAACGAACGAGAAAAAGTTATAGCAAATAAACATTATTTTATCAGACAGCACATGAAACGCCGAAAAGTATGCAGCGTTTTTATTAAGAGGCGTCGCATGTTGGCAAATATATTACCCATTTTTATTTTCCTAACTTTATACAAAGCAGGCTTAGAGATGAGGAGTGCTGGCACATAAATGAAAGAGCTAGAGAAAGTGCGGTCCTACTTTAAAATCGCACAAAAGAACTAATCATTAACAATGACAGCTTTTACCATACATGGACAATGTTAAACAGTGGTGGGCACCAAAATAAAACTGAAGGGCGAAAGTTTTTTGGCTTCAAAACGGGCCATAGATTGACCTCTGATGTAAATAGTAAATAGATTATAAATTATTTTGTAGAATGAAGACAACTACAACTGCGGAATCACTGGTTGCACTAGAAACAGCGAGAGACAATGTAACGGAGTCTGACCAACTAACCATAGTGGAGGGCTTTAGGTCTAGGGCAACTGTAAAGAGTATGATGAGTAAGCGAAATCTCTAACAGGCCTGTTCCGGCTTTCACTTTCGACCAAATTTGTCGAATTGCTTAAGTGGTTGTTGTACAAAATTGACTGAGCAAATCTGCTTAAAACCTTTCATATTGAGTTGGTCGTATTAAAAGGAAGAATCATTTTAAGGTTTGATTCGGACTACCTTAATGGCATCCGGTGAAAACCGGAACATGCTATAAAGTCTTTAAACCCCTTAAGGCCTATTCCCAGAAAAAATAAATTTTATTTTTGACACAGTACTTCATATGAATAGAACACCATTGCACAGCTGTATAAAACTAAAATCACTTTTTTGAACAACTCTTTTTTAATTCTACAAATTTGACTTTTATTATAGTAGTTTTTTTAAAAAAATCAAATATTTATTGTTTCTGGCCTTTACTTAGAAAGACAAAAAATCAATTTTGTCTCAGTACTTCATGTAAGTAGAATCACTTTGTCTTTGCTTTGATGCTCATGAACTGTTTAAAAGTATTTCTAGCTATGTGAAGCATTGGGTCGAAAGTTATTTTTTGTAGTTTTGAGTTCGAGGCTTTGAGGACTAAGGGGAAAAACTTCACTACTAAGTTACCTTGAAAACATAGTCTAATTTCAGAAAAATTAGGTCATTTATAAGTATTTTAAAGATATGTTACTGGAAAGATCAGATGGACGTTCCTTACATTTTGATTAACATTTTAAGTTTGACTTGCAGTTTTTACTGGCTCGAGGTCTTGCTATGCTATTGGCATAACTTTAAACTGAGGCAAACAACACAACAAAGGAGGCATCAGGTTGATCGGACGACGTTTCATGAGGGACCAAATCCTCACTCATCAGCGATCTTGAGCCAGAGCAGTCTCTCCATGCCCGCGACGGCAAAACTGTTTGGGAATTCCAAAGGCAGCTTGCGCGCAAAAACACCAAAAAGACTGCCTAAGACAGCCATTCATTCCTCTTTGTAAGTGTGTGGCCTCCGTTTTGGACTTTGGACTCAGTGGGCAACCAACGGCCGCCACTTCTGGAGCAAAGAACCAAAATTGTTTGTATATACAAACAGGAGTTAAGCTTGGTTGCTCTAGTTCTTCAAGACTCTGAGCTCTCTGGGTTGAAAACTTGTAAAAAGTCTTCATAGTCCCGGCAGTAAAGTTGTCCATTTATCTTAAATTCGTTTTCATCCGCTAGACCTTTTCAAGCATTGCCATTCACAAGATTTCAATTCTTATGAGTCCAATTCTTCCCTATTCCAATCATTTCTTACCACTGTGCCCCAGTAAGCTCTATGTATTTTCCATTTATTTCGCATTTTGTTGCGTTGAAATGTTCCCTCGACCACATCCACTCAGTGAACAGAGGGGGAGAGGGTTGGCTGGAAGTGGGAAAAACTGCGAATGTGGGCAGTGGAGTTGCTGTTGTTGTTGTACTTTTTGGTCACGGCGAGTTCATTCAAACTCATTCACTCACTCGTGCAGACGACGGCGCGCCAATTTAAATATGCAAAAGTTTTGCAGTGAATGCAGCAAAAATAGCTTGTCCCTCCCCGTTCCCCACACTCCGGCTGTGTCCCATCTCAATCATGCGCAAAATGGGGAATTTTGGGCAAGGGGCTGCAGGGGCGTTGCACTGCGCAGACAAAAAGGGTCTGGCGTGGAAGGGGGCTGGTTGTTTCACCCCCGCAGATTGCATGCAAATTGGTTAAAGTGTGAATTTATGTGAGAAATATTGTTTGCTCTTGTTATGCGCACACACACACTCGTTCAAAGACTCGAACAAAATGATTTAAGTTCGTATGCAAATTGAAGACAACTGACTGGCTGACATTTGATTTGCAAAACGGCAGTTTCATTTAGAGGAAAATTCTTAAATTTTAAACCGAACTTTGGCCTGGCGCCCAACCCCCCATAAATCTCTTGCATTTAATTTATTTTCATATTTATTTTGTGCATAAAATTTCGTACATTTCGGTTGCCATAAACACTCAATTAACGATTTCAAAATTAATTTTTCATACCAGAAAATGTTTCGCGTATGCAATTTCCTCATTTTTGCAAATTGCACTGACCAAATTAACAGAAAATGAAACGAAATGGAAATCCATGGCCGTGTCCGTGTCCGGGCACATGGAAAATGCGTTAAATTTATGGCCTGCCGTTGCCCGCTGCTCCTGGCATTTAGTTTTTGTTTTTTTTTTTTTCCTTGGCTTGGAAATGCGTGTGCCCCGAAAAATCGACAATTCCCTCAGCCCCGTTCTGTTCGGGAGTGGAAACTGGCGCCAATGCAAATGCACTTCACCCGGCAGAGCCCAGACCGAATGAATGAAACATGCAAAGTTTATGTTGCCCCGAAAAGAGAGGGAGGGCTGTCGGAGTTTTGGGTTTTATTTTTGGTTTAATTGACAATGTTATTGGGTGTTGCCATGTCAAGTGTTTGAGATAAATATATATATTCTTTTCATAGCGGAGTCTATTTAAATAACTTTGGTGAGATATTCATCATTGTGAATTGGAAGAATGTTTGTGGTAAGCAAAGAATAATGTAAAAGCAGAAAAGTTTAGGGAGAAGCTTTAAAAAGGAATTTTGCGGTTAAGGCAAACGAACCAAGAGAGTGCAAAGAAGCTCTTCTTACGGTGAGAGATTCACTAAGAAACAGCTAGGACACTTGGAACGGAGGAAAAACTTCTACAGCAGACCCTGCCAAATAAAGAGGACAGAAAAATGTGCTTGTGTTGTTTAGCACTTAAGACTGCAGTCGATTTATTGGCTTTTCTGTGCTTCTCTCTCAAAAAGATGAAAGCTCGGCTAGTTTTGTGTGAATAACACAAATGCCTTCGGCCCCCTGGGCTATAGGATGTCCGGGTCTTGTATTTAGAAAACGGGCAGAGAGCTTTCCCAAAGCTTCTGCCTTTTGATTTGATTTTTTTGCTCGGCCGCTGCCAACGCATCTTACAAAAACTGAGTACATCTAAAGAGCTTTAAAGCTCATTGCTTGAATGGGCTAAACCATAGTACAACAAACATGGTACGGCGCAGAGAGCATGCAAAGCACAAACTTGACTAAGACTTGATTTACACGGTGAAGCAAACTGCGTGAAGTTCTTGAAAATGCTCTTGCTTGTAGGAAAGAGGTGTAGTGGAGTCGCTTGCCCCTCTACACCTCTTTCCTACAAGCGAAAGCTTTTTCAAAAACTTCATGAAGTTTGCTTCACCGTGTAAAACCCGTCTGAGTGACTTCCTACGCGTCGATGCCGGTCTTTTATATGCTTGCTCGCGCTTAGCTCACGCCACCATGAGCTTTTTAAGGGTTGCCATCGATAACTATCGGTTATTAATCGGTATCGATCGAAGGCGCCAATACGTTGCATTTGAAATTCAAATTAATTCAATTGCGCGTGCTGAAAAGTGCGTTACTGGCTGTATATCAATTTAAGTAGTCTATTCTTTTTTTTTACTGTTTGTTTTATACCTTAACCTTCCTTCTCTAGTAATTGAAGACGAGACTTCGTACTTGACACGAAAGTCGGCATCTCAACCCAGACGACTGTCGACCGCCCGCGAGACAGTGCGATAAGTAACAGTAAAGAATGGCTGCGCACTTAGCCCGGTAGTGTTTCTCAGTGAGCGTCGCGCTTGGCTGTTAGACACTACAATGATCAAAGTGTCTGAAGCCATGTTTCACCACCTTCTCTGGAGAACTCTTATTCCACTCCTCTCTTAGTTAAATACAAATGTGACAGGGCAAGGAAAGTTATTCGAGCGTTCTTCTGTGACTGCGGGAACAAAGGTAAAATGTAAGATCCTTTGAAGGCTTTTTGTTTTGAACCAAACTTCCTATCGAGTCTTATTCCGAAATATTTGTCATAGTAATCGACTCTCCATTGAGTTTTGGTTGTGTAGTATAATTTTTGTCAGAAGTTCAAGCTCCGTTGTTAATGGGAATACTCCAGGGGTCGGCAATATGAGCTGAGAAGTTGCCACTGGCAAACAAAAAATGGATTCGGTTTGGTTAAGTTCACTGATGAGTTTTAAGACGTAAAACGCCTACCTTCAGTCAAAGATATTTGCAAATTTTAAATCGATTTTTGAAGAAACGATTTATGCGACATTCGTTTAAATTAAGTTTCGAATTGATCCTAAGCGACTGCGTATTAGTCCTTAAGAATGATTTGTCCACCATTCTAAAATATTACATCTCGTACATCTCCAGGCATTTCCCGCCGACCAGAGACTGCTATTTTTCCTTGAAAGTTGCTAGCTGATTTTTTCATCCTTTGACATCTCATTCTAGTTCTTCTTTAAGGGTCGATTATTTTCTGAACGATGTGTAAAGCTTGTAAGGAGCACGATAGGTTTTCCTTTCTTTCGAATTAGCAATTCGACATATCGTTGCCATTTATGCCCTGGTGGCTGAGAACTAAATCGAATAATGTACTGTTTTCCTTTTGGACGAAGACCGAATATCCAACTTCCCATATTGGATTTCAAATCTAGTCAAACTTTGTCAAGTTATTCAATATCGGAAGTCACATATATGAATGGAAGCACTTAAGAAATCGCAGTATTCGTAAATTCCAAAACGCAACTTGTCTTCAAAACTTGTTAAATAAGCTAAGAGAGAACCACTGAACCGAGCCGAACCCGCAGTAAGGTCCCAGAACCATTTAATGAAACGAACCGTCGCGAAAATTTAAAAACTGTGTGAACCTAACCACTCCTTATTTCCTAGCGTATTGTATCCCTGATTCGTGTACACATACAATTAACAGACAGAAAGCTTTCAACATTTTTACTTTTATTAATTTTTTTGCTCGGC
Source organism: Lordiphosa collinella (assembly GCA_018904265.1). NCBI lineage: Eukaryota > Metazoa > Arthropoda > Insecta > Diptera > Drosophilidae > Lordiphosa > Lordiphosa collinella. The sequence continues at coordinate 141,582 of JAEIFV010000524.1, forward strand.
CGCTGCCGGCGCAGCTCAGAGAAAGAACAATGAGCTTTAAAGCTCACACTGATAACTTTTTCTGTGAGTAATTGTGTTGGGTAAATGTTGTGCATTTCACTGAACATGTTCACTTTTTATTTTTTTCAAAGTGAGTCAACTCACTTGTTCAGTTGTTCTTTTTCAGTTGTTCTTATTAAGTTGTTCCCTTGATCAGTTGTTCAGTTGTTCAGCTGTTCAGTGTTGGTTTGAATTGTGGGCCGTTTCGTTGGATCTGTGCTGTTCCAATTGTTCACCATTCTTCCGGAGAAGATCATTCAAACTATTTAACTCGTGTCACACTTCGGAGTGTTGCCTATTTGTTAGTCATCTCTAAAATGGTTGCCACGCCAGCATGTTGCTTTCATTGAACAAACAGACTAGCGGACAAAAAACAGCTGAAGAGTCACCAAATTGAGTGAACAAGTCACTGAACAACTCACTGAACAACTCTGACTGAACAACTCACAAAACAAGATTGATTGAACAAGAACAAATGAACAACTCTGACTGAACAAGAACAACTCCCAGAACAAGAGCGAGTGAACAAGAACAAGTGAACAATTGAACAAGAACAACTGAGCAACTCTAACAGAACAAAAATGAACAATTAATGAAGAACATGTTTACTTGCTCAGTTTAGTGAGCAACTCTGCTCGCATACTTACGGGACTATCCTTGTAATATATACAAAAAAAAAACTATCTACAAATAGTTTTTCATAATATCTTTCACCTACCTCTAAAAGCCACAAATTTCGCACTTAAATTTGAAAAGTGCGAGGCATGCCCCATTGCATTTACACACTCGTGCATATTTACACATGCAAATAAACTCAACTCTCTCGCTCATGCCTCGATCTCACTCGCACTCGCACAAAAGAAAAAGGCCATAATTTTCCAATTAAGCGAAAATGAGCGATTTATTTGCCATGAAATCAGTGAGAATCGCCGATAAAAATCTCTTCATTCGGTTGCACAGTTTACTGGCCATGGGCCATGTGGGAGTCCCGAGAGCCATGAGAGCAGGCAGGCAGGCAGCAGCAGCGGCGGGTTATGGTTGTTGCTGTTTTTCGCTTTGGTTGCAGGAAAAGTGCAATGCGAAATGTTTGCCGCCGCCTGCAATTATTTATTATGCCCAGCCAGTGAGAATACGCGCGGTGAGGATGGATAGGGATGGGGAGGGTGTGTCAGAGGGCGGACGACTGAAACAGCAGCTGCTGTGGGTGGATGAGTATGAGTCTGAGTCCACTTAACCCCAAAAGCCAAGCGTTCGCATTCGCGGTGTCAACATAAGGGGGGGAAAGGGGCCAATGACATTGTCTCTCTTACTCGTTCTCTGGCTTTCTCTACGGGATTTCGGAATTCCGTGCCTGTGACCGGTGTCTGGGCTATGATATTGTTTTTGCTTCAGTTGCAACTTCAAGTGGAAAATTGCTGAATATGCGGGCAAAATGCTGAACTGAAGGGTAGAATGGGTAAAGGGAATGTATTAATGTTATGATACTCTCTTTTAAATTGAAGGTTGCAGCGATTTAAAGTACTGGAAGTTAACGACATTGAAGCATAGAGTCACTCACTTTCGCAATGTATTACCGCAAGATTATTTCGTTTGTAGAACGGCGGAACTATGTCGCTGTAAATAGTCATAGTTTTTTGCGTAGCAATGTAGTTTGTAAAATAGAGAATTTATGTGATTTTAAAACGTCATAACCTCGAGAGGAGTAGAAAAACAGCGACATAATTCCGCCACCAAAATGTAGTAAACGAAGATATGTCAGCGGAATTATTTCGCTATGCTGTTTCGCATAATATTTTTTATAATTCCCATAGGGATAGAATATCCTTTATTTCGCTTTTCTGTTTTTATATCCTAAGGGTTGCACTTCTCAACAACAACAAAATATACAACCCTCCTTTAATTGCATGTCCAGAGATCGCAGTTGAACTATTTAGCACCTGTTAAAAGTAAAATTGTGTTCTGCCGTTCCTTAATTAAAAATGCAGTCTTGGCCACACGCCAAACACCTCAACACCTCGAAACTTGCATGTCCCTGAGCAGTCGCTGCCAAAGCCAAAACCAAAGTCTTTTGTTTCGACTGCCTAATTCAATTGTAAGAGCAGGCTGGCTACCCAAATCCCTGGCTCTTGTCTTGGTTCATTTATCAGCAACTTTTCACTCGCTCACTCGTCTCGAACAACTTCCGTTTTCGGTTGGGGAGAATGAGGATTGGGTTTTGTACTACACAGGTGCCAAATGCAATTTGTGTTGCATTTTTAATGTCTGAACTGGGGAATTGGAAACATTTTTCGTGAAGTTCAAGTTGCTCGTTTGGTGGTGGTGAATATGTGTTGATGGGTTTATGGTTGTGGGTGTGTGAGCAACCTGGGAAATGGAATATGGAGATGTGGATGTAATTTCTGTCGTAGAAAATGGAACATTTTAAAAATCAAAGCCTAAATATTATTTTAATTTATGCTAACTACGGATGGATTGTCATTTTTGGCCGGTCAAAGTGCAATGAATTGATAGTGGTCTGAAATAAATTGCTTTTAAATCGAAGGCTATTAAGTATTGACTGAGTATCAGTGAAAATGATCTTTTAGTTGTAGTTGTTATATGTTTTCTGCTTGGAACAAACCTAGTATGTTTTCAGAACATAGCACTAATTTATAGGCTATAGACCAGGGGTGCCAACTGCCTATGCGCGGGCCACGAACTCATTCTTGTATTCCGCTTAGCTTGGCCTCGCGTACAGGCGCTTACTCATAGCGCAAGCCTAAGAAAATTGCAACAAAATCTTCGTATGTTTTCTCTCTTCTCTTTCTGTCCTATGTCTCTTGCAAAATCGAACGCCACAACAAAAATGTATGGACTATTTTCAGCGTAGATTTTTTTGTAAGCGACGAATGTTTTCGAGTGCATCAGACAGCCACGAGGACACACGCTCACATCATCAGGCAATAATCGGGTTTCCTTTTCTGTATCTTGTGGTTTTTTCTGTCCTTCGAACCCGACTACGAACGGATTATTGACCCTTAAAATTCCATTTCTCCTCAACATACTAATATGGAAACAATGCGGGCCCAGAATGATTTAAGGTTATTCAATGTAGCTTTGGTTATGTATTATGATTATTTTGTTTTGTTTATAGTTTATAGTTAAACAAAGTTAAGTCAAACTGATTAGTGAACATATGGAATTTAAATTAGACAATAGAATATTTCTTACATCTAATGAGGAGAGTTTGCTGAGAAGAAAAATTTTTGTAATTTAGACAAAGGTTTCGAAAGGGTTCTTGACGAGCATAGTTCGTGAGACAAGGATGTAAGTAAATCGGGACATAACTCCTTTTTACACGTGCCGGAACCGCCAAACTTATTAGGCTAAGCAGAGCGTTTGAGTCAATCTTACCTGACAGGAGTTTATGAAGGAAAAGTCCACTAAGGTAAGTTCTACGATTATTGAGGGATGGAAGCTCCAACAAGCGTAGTCTATGCTCGTATGGTGGTGGTCCCAGTTTAGGCCACGGAGGGCAAAAATTAAAAACGGTTTCTGTACAGATTCGAGTTGATCCTGAAATTGTTGGCAGTGTGGAGACCAGACACATGATCCAAACTCAAGAATAGGACTGACCAGAGAAACATATAATTTTTTGGTAACATATGAGTCCTTAAACTCCTTAGACCATCTTTTGATAAAACCAAGAACTCCCATAGCTTTATTGGCAATGACCGATATATGACCGTTGAAACATAATTTGGAGCATTAGTTGTATTCCCAAATCATCAACTTTGTAGATGCGTTCCATAGACTTATCATCAATCATATAGTCATAAAGAAAAGGCGTACTACTGGAGAAATTAGTGAATTTGAAATAAGAATTTGGTACTTGAATTAGGTATTTTCAGACTTACTGTACTCTTGAAACTTTTGGTACTTGATTCAAGTACAAAGTTCTTGATTATTATACTTTTTGGGAGCAGTCCAACAACCACAACACAAAAGACAACCCCTATTACCGATGCTCGAGTCCACAAGCCAGACACACACTCCATATATTTGTTTTTGCAGACGTCTCTGCAGCGCAAACGACTGGCGCCTTGCCCCGATACGCAATATATTTGTTGTTGATGTTGCTTCGAAGCGCGGCAACTGCGCTGGTCATTCTAGGCAATTTTTAATGCGTCTGCGTGGCGCCTGTTGCCATGAAATAGTTCTCGGGAGCAATGGGAGCAAGGGCTTGCCCACCGCTGCTCTAAATAAAACTTTAAAAATTGAAAGCCACCTCTGCTCTAAACTAAAATCTACTAAAAAACCTCGATTGCACAACCGCACTAAAAAATTGCATGGGCTCAGTTTATTTTATTGTCGTATTTAACAACAATCAACTCTTACTTAAGGACTTAAGTTTAAACATTACTAAACTTTTTGATGTTAAACTTTTTTGATAATAAACTTTGATTTGGTTTTTAAATGCATTCTGATAGACATATATAGGGCCAAGGAAAAGTTACTTCATCAGGTTAAAGGCAGATTAAGGTCATATAGTTTTATATAGATTCTCAGATTAGAGTTCTTTCCCTAAAAGCCCGGAAAAGTAGTTCATGACCCGCTTTTAGGAGCAGTCTACAGGTCTGTTTCAAATCTGCATCTACGTTTGCGATTTATTAACCTTCAAGTCAGCTATATTATTTAGTATTTGGGGAATTCCCGCCCTTCTTCAGCACAAAAAAGCGGAAAAAACTAATTTCAGTAATTAAAAACTCATATAAAAATGCTCAAAGCCCAACACAAACAAAATCTCTGTTGCCATTTCAACAAAATTAACACGATTTTTACACTTTGCTACCCTCGAAACACACGGCCGCGTGAGAGTGACCTGGGAGGGGGGGAAAAGGGTTCAGTCTGTGCCGTTGCTGCTGCTGATGATGACGATGACTCCTGCGGCTATTCCTGTTACTGCAATCAGGCAGAAGCCAGCTGCCTGCTGGCTTTCCCAGTTAACCTGTCTCCAGTTCTCCAGTTCCCCTTTTCTGCGTTTATATAATAAATGAGCTTGGTGGGTTAAAGGCGTATTTCTGTCTAGTAAATTAGCAAAATACACGCACACACAAGGATATGGGCTCTAGGTGGGTAGGGCGAGGCCACACCCCATTTTTGATGCCCCACCTCCCCAGGGTATGTACTGATTGAGTTCAAAACAAGCCTCCCCTCCCCACTCACGCACACACATCTGCACCACCTGCACCATCTGTTGTATGTTTGGGTGTGTGTGTGTGTATCCCAGTTGTCGGCTTGTTAAGTTTAAATAATGCTTTTTGCCATTTCCTCTATGCCAAGGTCATTCAAAATTCAAACCAAGTTCCGCACATGACCACCCACACACACCCACGCACACACACACACACACACACAGAGACACAGAAATATTATTGTTGTTGGAATATTTTCAGACATTGTCTGCTAAAATTTTTGGTCGTATCATAAGTTGAACTTAAATGAACTGACTTCATTGAGAAGGCATTCTGGGAACTTTGGCAAGTAGAGAGTATAACCCAACACCTACACACACACACAATCACTATTACATTCACAATCACCCACACACACAGACGAACAGTCGAACAGTTGTCGCACATGCAATTTATGGCAAATTCCAAGTCTCAATTGGCACCAAAGTGGAAATGAAAATGTGCAGGGAAATTGGTTGAGTTTAAATGTCAGCCTAACAAACTAAATTCGAAAAGGATTTAAAATACGTAAAACGTGAAGGTAAGAGGTTAAATTGTTCGAAAGGAAAATAAAGCAAATCGTTTTTAGGGACACTGGCAGATGGTGAAGTCGAATGTTTAAAGAGATTTCTGGTTCAGGCTAGAAGATTTATCAGAAAATTTTCCTCTGATATTTCATGGACTTTGTTGAACACATATCAGTTTTCAATGGTTTCTTATAGTAAACTCAGAACAAAGTCAAAAACAGTGCCAATAGTACGGTAAGTACGAAAATATTTGTTTCAAGTACAAAATTCTTAACTCAAAATCGATTTTTCCAAACCCAAAATACTTAACTAAGGAACATTTTGAACTACTTTAAAAGTCAAACCAAAGTAACTCTCAAAATAATTACATAATACAAACAAGTACAAAATGTTTCTGGTCTAAGCCCAAAAAATTATAAATTCCTAATTTGTTCTTAAAATGAGGTTTCCGTATTGAACCAAAAAAGGCTGGAAATATCCAATATCCAATCAACCTTCACTCCATAAGAAAAATGTAAGAACCAGTTGAGAATTTTCTCTCGAACACGCCAATTGCCGCCTCATCCGTTGATGACATTGTCCATGCTTCTGCGCCGTATAGCAGGACTGGGATGATAAGCGACTTGTATAGCAGGGGGTGTAGGACGACCAAAACTTAGTTGGGAAAAACAGGTGCTGAAAGACATTAAGGCGCTTGAACTGACCAACTGGTGCCAGCTCACACAAGACAGAGGCGAGTGGCGGGCATTAATAGCAGCGGCCGAGACCGTCAAACGGTTGTGATAGAAATATCGGGCCAAATAAGAAAAAGTTGAGAATTTTAAGAACAGAAGAACAAAATCGATCAATAACTTTGCCTGTCTTTTTTTCTGAGCGTATCTTCATTCCATAACCAAAGTGCTGGAACCAGCTAGAAATTTTAAGGTCTTAACGCGTGACCTTACACCTCCCTTTTTCTATCAAACAAAATTTAGAATTAAGAACGCGTATTCTAGAATTTTTCGATGCGCTTTCAGTAAGCTAAATTTGAGTTTTTTGTATTGTTGCATTCTTGGTTTTTGATTTATTAATAAAAACGGTCGTTGCTGGACTTATAAATGTTATGCTGTTAAGCCTTGTATCCAGCACCGCTGAAGCTCAAAATTCCTGCCAAAACTCCATATAAAACGAGAGCGTAAGTTAAAGTCGGTCCAGCCCGACTTCGATATAGCCGTTACTCAGGGGAATTAATCTTGTATAGCCTTCTTATGTTAGTTAACAGAGCATTAACATTAATAGGAATCTTCTAACATTATGTAAGCCAACAGAGCATGTAGCGCCAAACAGTATGCAACCTTTGTTATAACTTTTATAACTTTGCCATTTATTATCCGATCTTTATGAGATTGTAGATATAGGGCTCATAATCTACACTACAAAATATAAGCTTGATATTTTCAAAATTGTACGAGTTCTGCTTAGGGACAAGAGGAGTCTACATACTAAATTTGGTGGCTCTAGCTCTTCTAGTCTCCGAGATCTAGGTGTTTATACAGACAAACGGACAGAAGGAGATGGCTATATCGACTCGGCTGTTGATGCTGATCAAGAATATATATACTTTATGGGGTCAGAGATGCTTCCTTCTGCCTCTTACATACATTTGCACGACTTTAGTATACCCTTTTTACTCTACGAGTAACGGGTATATCGATAGCGGCGTATCGAATTGGTGTGTGGATCGAGAAACAGCTGAAAGATAGCACCGGAATATGAAGCTTACAATTATTTTGGGTTCAGAATTCAGAACAGCTTGGTTTGGTCACGGCCGCTCGGTTTTGTTTTTCATGCAATATTTTATCGATGTTTATAAAAAATTCTTATAAATTATACTTAAACCTTAGACAGTAATATAATTTAACGATTTTAGAAATGTTGAACTAATTTCGAATTTTAGGTTAATAGTTTTAGGGAGTTATTTTAGTGCTTTAAATAGCAGTTACTTTTAATTCCGCAGACTCTACAGCGTACGTTTTTAAAACGACAGTTCTTGTCGATTTGCGGAATTCAGAAAAGCAATTAACTCGATTTGTGGCAATTTCACTCGTTTTCGGAATTCGGAACAGGCGATTGTGCACGATCTTTTCGGACCACACTGCAGTGTCTTGCTCAGCCAAGGCCCAATAAATTAGAACGAACATTGTGAAACCAATGTAGCTGATGTCGACTGTCCTTTCGTCCGTTTGTCTATCTATCTTGGAGTTAGTATCTCTTTTCTCAGATGTCGATGTATGTATGTCGGAATCAGCACACCCGACCGCTCAATCAATGGCCTTTATAAGATAGCTAATAAACCACTAGACACATCGAAACGAAATTAAATCTACAATGGTAGACCGAAGTTGGTTTAAAGCCATTTTAGGCCAAATAATTAGGCCAAACTTTTTGTTGGGTTCCGCAAACTTAAAAGAAAAAGAAGATTCCTGGCAGGCATTTTTCGCTGTGCTGGATACAGGCCTTTAATCTAAGAACACACAAGAACAAACTATACTTAAGTTCATCAAGACCATTCTGAGTGTAAATAACTGTAGGTTGCTTAATTCTCATCGCAAGACTTTACAAAGTTATGGGATTCAAGGAATGTTTCAATCTCTCGAAACAAACGACAAGTTTAAAAAATGGGACCGAATAGTGAAATCAACTATTCTACACTGAACCTAATTAGAATCTTAAGTAACCGAATGATAATATGCAGCCACACTATTTTATTGCAATTTCTTAAGTGAAGCTAAATACAAAATTTCTTAAAGCTCTCTTAACCCTTGCACTTATATTTAAACATATATTTAATATGTTCACCCGTTCTAAGTATGGGAAAAGTTCCAATTTAGCACGGTGTCATCTCAGCGATGATTTATGGGCGTACGAAAAAGCAGTGGAAAAAAAAATAGCTAAAACTTGCCGACTCTGACCGTTTTTCCTTTTCTATGCTGGTTTGCTGTGCGGCTCCATCCACCATTATGCTGCCTCCCCTCACCCCATCACACTGCTGCACATGTGTTGCTGCTGCTGCTGCTGCCTCTCAGATTCAGTTTTTCCACCACCTCCACCATTGTCTGTTCGCTATCGCCTAAGCGGTGGCATCATGGCCGCCGCTGCCGCCGCCAACCTTATCGTCCCCGGCCAACCACCCCAGGACAAAAGGATGATGGCACTGCAACGCCACATGTTGTTGAGCGAAAAAGGATTTCGGATTTTGGATTTTGGCTGCCGCTCTGCGGTTTCAAATTTCAATATCTCGGGAAGCACATGTGTGCCAAAGACACTTGAGACCGCTTTTCAATCGCAGGGAAATGGACAAGATGGAATCCCAAATCCCATCCTGCCTCGTCACCAAAATGAAGTTAACCTTTAAACAAGTTGGCTGGCACCTCATTCGTGTCCTTTTCTGAATCCCTGTCTGTGTAAAGTCCGCATTGCCTGGCTGTGTGCGTGCATGTGCGACTATGATTAATTACTTTTGCATACATTTACATACAAATTTGTTGCCACATTGTCTGCCTCTATGCCACCCCTTCCCGGCCTGCCTCTTACTCTCTCTCTCTGTCATTTTCTCTCTCTCTCTCTTATACACTTTGGTTTTGTTTTTTACACAGGGGTAGGTTGGGGCCAGAGTGCAGGGTTAATTTCATATGATATTTTTCATTTTGTGCGCAAACGAGCACGGAAGGAAGTTGATTTGACAAAAGTTTTTTCCCTCAGTTTTTTTTTTTTGGTTGACCCTGCCAGAGAGGCTGTGTGTTAATTGCATTTAAATATTTTATACAATATTGCGTAAAGCCTTAATATGACAAAAATAAGAGGGATGGAGGGACTTGATATAAATTCTGTATATTCTATATAGCTGGAATAGTAGGAATTGTAGTTATAGCGATTATCCGGTTAAAGAGAAAACTATTTCTGATAATTATATCTCGGAATAACAATAATTTGTTAATAATTGCCACATTTAATTAGATTTGTAATTACAATTTTTACAATTACTGAAGTAATTGCAGAAGTAATTGACTTTCGTAGTATTCACTGAATTTAAAGTACATCTATTGAAGTAATTCAAAATTGGAATTAGAGCTCTAAATTGAAAATTCCATTATGTTGATCATTCCTAGGATTTAAAAGCGAAGTATTGGAAACGCAAAGCAAATATTTATAGCTTAGAATAACTAAGTCAATCTATCCATGTGCGTCTATTATTAGGTTAGTTTCTATATCAGCTTTTCTCTTAGTCTAACACCAGAACTTCTAATTCTAATATTCTGTAGCCGACTGAAACGCAAGAATATATAGTATTATCAAGCCAGCTCTTAATGTGTAGGAAAATTGATTTCTGAAGGGAAAACTAGACTTTTTTTAGAGCGTCTCCTGGTTGTTGCAAAATAAGTGTTGATTTGTATTTTTATGTTTATTTAATTAAGCAAGGTATTATAGACAGCACTATAAATAAGAGTTTCATTAGCTTTTCTTTATTTTTCATTTCAATTTACAAGCGATACGCCTTGATCGTGTTCGCGTCAACTCAGAATGCCTCCCTACCACATGGCTTATCGAAAAGCTTACATTCGGGCTCGACTATCGACTACTGTGTTTCTTAAAGCTATCGATTACAGTGTTTATTAACAGTACTTATTTACAGTGACTTAAAGCTATTTGTATATATATTGCACATTTATACTACTACAATTCGGCCTTCCTGAACTTTAGGATCTCCTGATCCTAGGTGTTCATTTTAGCATTAATTTCCCTACTTCTTGTAATACTTCAAGTAGTTACATTAGGACTATTGTATACAATATTTACTTCCCTTTTCTTCACACTTCTTCTTTTATCATTTAATAGATCTTCTTGCCGTTGATTATCTTTTGTCTTTAACCATGGTTTTAGATTGAGGACTTCATATGGTTCTGCGTACGTTGAAATCCTTCCACATCCGTTAACAAGTATCTATCATTGCCTACCACTCTCGAAACCATGTATGGTCGCTTAATCTTCGGTATAAGATTGCAAAATTTTTTACCCTGACATAGTCTCCCTACTAATAATTTCTTATTGTACGCCTGTAATTTCTTCTGTGCATTTTCTGCCTTACTACGTATTTCCTCTTTTGTCATGTCCGGGTCTCCTTGCTCTTTTTCAACTATGTTTTCTCTAAGCTATCTATTGTTTTCTCTTGTGTCTAATCCCGAACAACATAACACTAGGATGTTCATTAATACTCCTATGCACCGTATTATTCATTGCAAATTTCACTTCAGCTAATACTGTGTACCCTTTCTCATTCTTTTACACATCAATCAGATTATTTATCATAAGGCCCAAGTTTCTATTTATTCTTTCCACCTGGCTGTTTGCTTGTGAGGAGCCCGTAGCAATCTTTACATGACAAATATTATTTTCTTGGACAAAGTTCTCAAATTCACCTGAGGTAAGACACGTTCCCCTATCAGAGATAATCACTGCTGGTCTACTATATGCCCTGATATAATCCTGTAATGCGTACTTTGACTACGTTGTTTTTGTTGGGTTTAATCTCACAAACTTTGTACATGCATCCACGACAACCAATATATGCCTTTTTACCGACTCTCTGCTGTCCTATAATGGGTAATGTGCACTACTTGAAAAGGCACTGTACCCTTTGGAATCGAATGAATAAATCCCTCTTGTCTGTTGTTCTTAGCCGAAAACGCAATACACATTAGAGCGGTCCTAACATTATGACTATGCTCACTATCCCATAGCATTTCTTTTATCTTATAAATATCATTTTCGTCAATATTCTAACAAATATAGTAAGATGTTCTGAAACGAATTTATACTCAATTACCATTATCGTGTTGCAGCTACTTAAGGGGTTAGCCGCGTTTCAAAGTCTCAAAACAGGTACATTTTTACGAATTTTTTTTTATTAAACCAACAAAATATTTACATTCCGATCAATTTACCATTTAAAAGGTATATATTTTATAAGTAAATTTGAAATTTTCATTTGAAAAAAATTACAAAATTAAGGCCGTGGACACCTCTTCTCCTGTGACCTCTCAAAATGGACCCTCGGCGTAATCAGGATAACTCATGACATATTACATCCAAAATGCAAAAACCAAAAATTTTCTGAATTAGTAGATGCTAAAAGCTCGTGCTTGGACGAAAAAAGAAAAAAAAATTGGATTTTGGCGAAGACCCTTGAAAACAAAAAACCCTCTTTTGAGTCAAAATTTCCACCCTTCAAAGTCCTTGAAAAATCACTTCAAATAGAACAAAAAATTTGTCTCTTCCCGTTCAAGCACCAGCCATAATGTTACTTTTAAAGACAGTGTCCATTAATTCTGAAAGCAAATAGGTCAAAAGTTTTCGAGAAATCGTGACTACCAATTTCCAAAACGTAGTTTCGAAAAAGCGACTTAAAGCGTCGACATGCTGCATTTTTTGCCTGATCGATGTTCCCATTTGCAATCATAATTTTCCAATTCAAGTGCCCACCTGGCTATTCTTGGGTTAAGTTCTTTCTTGTTCAATGTTAGTTTTAATGAATTACTGTCCGTTACGACCTTTAAAAGAAATTCCTTGAAGATAGATTCTAAATCTCTTCAAAGCGTATATCACCGCCAGCGTCTTTAATTCAAAACTGTGATATCTTGATTCTGTTTCCGTTGTTCTTTTTGACATATAAAATATAGTGCGAAATTTGCCATCACTTTCCTTTGTAACAGTATTGGGATCATATATGGCCAATATCGATGTTTCTGATAGCTTGCTTTTCAATAGATTAAAAGCTTCCAAATGTTGAAAGCCGAAACTATACTTTTAATCCTTCCTTAAATGCTTGCAACACATCTGCCTTGGACTCAACATTTTGCAGCTTCGCCATATTTCGTAAGTTAACCTCCGGAATCCCTGCTATTAGGTAATCAATAAAGTCATCTTCTCTAAGGAAACTGCATTCGCCCACATGAGTTTCTCTTAAAAGTCAAAATAACATCGAATGTCCACAGCCCGCGAAAATTCCAAATTCACATTTTTCTTTGAACACACCTCGTCAGATATTTGGGGTTAAAACTAAAGTTGCATACTTTTTTTAAGGAACACAATTTTTATCTCTTATAATTTACATAGGTAAAGGCATTAATCATTTCTTCTCCAGAGAAAAAGGCATATCGAATTTGGGGCCGACTTTTACTTACGCTCTTGTTTCTTCTAAAGTTTATGGTTTATGGTTTGTTTTTATTGAAACAAGATATACCGAAAACCCTTACAATTCGGAAATAAGATTTGTAGATTTCCTATAAAAACGATTTGATAAGAGTATGATATAAAAAAGTGTACATTAAATTGATCAAAAATATATATTCATTATTGTCATCAATAGACAGCGGATTTTGCATATTTTTAAACCGATTTTAATCCTAGTAGACTAGGGTAAATGTGTTTTTGACGAGTTTTTGTCAATTTGTTCACTGCTTTTTGTGTTTTGCTGATGACTTATAATATAATAGCTTAATTCATTTTGAAATTTAATGCGATTTTTATGGCATTATGTAAACGTGAAGAGTCTGCACAATATATAGTGTTGTGCACTTTAACTTTGGCCTACTAGGATAAAATTCGGTTTCAAAATATGCAATATCCGCTGTCTAGTCATCAACTAAACAAAATGGTTCAATGTTTTAAAAAAGTATTCATAAATCATGTGAGCTAAAGTTTCCTAAATCCAAATTAATTGAATCGTAATCGTTAATAAATTGAACCGGCAATATTAATGTGGGCATAGTGAAAAGGGCATCCAAAGATATCAAGTATCGTCTAAGCTGCCACATATATCGAATAACGCCTACCCAAAACATGATACAAAGTTGACAACAGGAGAATCTTTTAATCGAAAAGAAATTGGTCATATTCCTGGATGCTTCCACCTAACCCATTCTCTTTTAATAAAGTCTCCATTGTGAAAGTCGGCCAAAATTGAATGTAGATAAATCAAGATGGTCACTTTGAAGGCATATTCTTCATCTCTGTCTGCCCGCCTACTGGCCGCGGTATACAATCCTTCTGACTCACACACAGCAGGCAAATTGCCGCCATTGTCTTGAACGTCAACTTATGAATTTAGATTAGGACGCGATATCATACCAACCAACCATTCACTCACTGACCATGTAATCACTTACCGTTGTCAGTTACACGTCGTGTATGCCCCCCTCCACTCCACGAGGCTACGGCTTTTAGTCAATATTTCGTGGTTAAAGCTTTTTCATCTGGACCGCCAAGAGATTCTTATCGCCGAAACCAAAAAAAAAAAAAAACACGACTCATAGTCACATCATGTACGACTAGCTAGTCAAGTTTGATGTGTGATGTGCGATGTGGGGCTGGGTCTAAGGTCTGGGTCTGGGACTCTGGCGCTACGACAACAAAAGGCGACCTTACCGACACATCGTTCATTTTAATTTGCACCATAACTCACTCTTCCTCCGTATTTTCTGTGTTTTGTTTTTGCGCAAAATGAAAAAATAATTACCGAAAGCAGAAAATACAGCAGAAAAAGAGCTGAAAGCCAAGAGTTTAATTTAAATTTCAAGTCACACCAGAGCACACGAGTTGCTGTTTGGCACTTCTTGTGCATCCAAACATACAAACATACTTGTACATACGTACATATCAGATAGTGTCACGAAAAATGACTTACAGGTAACTTTTGTGTGTCCGTGTTGGACTTGAACTCAGTTAGCAATTCATCAAAATGCAAATCTCGTTGCTGCCAACTTTGGTTTTTTTCTTGGTTTCTGTTAAAATACCAAAATAAAGTAAGCGGACCAGCTTTTGGCCCAAGTTTAGTTTCAGTTGAAGAAGCCTCAACTAGCGGCCTGCCGCTCTCATCAAGTTGATTACTGTTTATTAAGTGTCGGCAACAATCGTAAAATTAAAAGAAACTTTATTTTTACTGCCTTACGTTTTGAAATTGTTATTACTTGTTTTTTTTTTTTTTTTTGCTTCCGAGTTTATCTCTGATGTCAATGTGTGTGGTCGTCGTTTGCTCTGTCTACAATTATTTACATGCAATGATATGCTGATTGTTTGTGCAATTTTTCATTGTTTTATTAACCAGAACATTTGTGGTCTTGCATGCTGATGTTGGGCGTCTGAAATTCCATTTGCATTTTGATAGTTCTTTTATTAGTAAATTATGGAAAATAAATAATGGCTTAAGTCGTATGAATTTGGCTTACAAATAGCGAATAAATTCAATTCAAACGTGCCACTTCACTGTCGCTTTCATAACAAATCAAGTAAATTTAAACTAGAAAAAAATACCCTGATTTGATATTGCGTAGAAGGAACTTCAGAAGGTTTTAATAATCAAGCAATGTTTAACTTTTGTTTTCAGACATTTTGAACTCAAACAAGAGAATTGTTTCAAGTCGGTCGATATACAATGTACTCAGGGGAAGAAGTATTTCATTGCCTTCACTTGTATAAAACTACAGATCGTTAAATATCTCATATATTCACGGTTTTTGGCCTTTTTAGGATGATTTTGGAGGGGGGGGATTGCCTGGGGAATTTAGGTGGGGGCGGTGAGGGGTTGTGGTACCAACCACACCAACCCACCACCCCACTCCATATATTGTGAATTATTTTTATTTTATTTTTTACTTACCTTATGCGACTCGACTCGCTCGAGACTTCACAGACACCACCGGACAAAGCACCCATGTGAATGCCTTGAGCATCGCCAAATTTATATTATAAACTATGGGAGCGCACTTCACTCGATTGTTTCCCCACAGCCCCCTCCCCAAAAAAACAATCAGTACCGCGGTTCATCGCTATTCTCTCAAAGTGTTGCTCTCCTCTCAGTTTCTTTTCCTCACGCTCCCGCCTAAAAACCTGAACGAATTTAACTCGATTTCGAGCGAAATTATTAAAAATTCAAGATAAATTTTTTTCAAGAGCGTTCGTACTTAAATTATTCGTTCTACTTTTTTCTGTGTGCAGCGATGCCAGATTGATGTAGTTTTTATAACCTTTCAGAGGGTATTATAAAATTGTCCGGATGTTGGTAAAGCATAAAAGGAAGCATCTCCGACTACATAAAGTATATATATTCTTGATCAGCATGACGAGCTGAGTTGATTTAGCCCAGTCCGTCTGACCGTCTGTTTCTATGCTATCTCCTCCGTCAGTTTTAAAGCTATCCTCACCAAACTTTGCACGAAGTCATTTGGTACAAATACGCTGCACATTTGTCGGAACCTGCCGGATCGGATGACTGACTATAGCTTCCATAGAAACGATCGGTGGAAAAACTAGTTCTTGTGAGAAAAACTTTTTTGTTTTCAATGGAAACGTCCCTTACGTTGGCATATATTTATTTTATATACTTTTTCACAATTCAACAAACTTTTTTTCAAAATCGGATGACTGTAGCATATAGTATAGCATATATAGCATATGAATGATCGGTCGTAAAAGAAGTTCTAGTGGGAAAACTTGTTTGATTTAGTAGGGATCGTCTCCAAATTTCGTAATTAACAGTTTGTTATGCTTTTCCATGATTGTATCAAGTTTGGTCGAAATCGCACATCTATATAGTATAGCTCCCATAGAAAAGTAAGGACCGAAAAGTAGTCTTATTTAGAAAAATAGGGGAAAGTTAACTTCGGCTCGGTCGAAGTTTTGTATACCCTGCAGCTTCCATTGAAAACAAATAAGTTTTTCTAACTAAGACTACTTTTCGGACCTTACTTTTCTATGGGATCTATACTTTATAGATGTCTGATTTCGACCAAACTTGGTGAAGTCATGGAAAAGCATAATACACTTTAATTACGAATTTTGGAGGCGATCCCATTTAAAACAAACAAGTTTTCCTCACTCAAACTAGTTTATCGACCGATAGTTCCTATGACAGCTATATGCTATAGTCATCCGATTTCGACCAAACTTTGTAGAATTGTGTAAAAGTATACAAAATAAGTGTACGCCAATGATAAGGAAGTTTTCATTAAAAACAAAAAAGTTTTCCTCACTCGAACTAGTTTTTCGACCGACCGGTTCCGACAAATGTGCAGCGTATTTGTACCAAATGACTTCGTGCAAAGTTTTGTGAGGAGCCCACACATTACGAAACTTGCCTTGGATGACTTTAATGCATTACTTACCAATCGCTCCGCACAACTTCGGTAAACTATTCCACTTATAAAATCGACAATTTAAGCAAGTTTTTACAATTTATTTGACAATTATTGATTTGATTTTATATAAAAGAATATACAAAATATTTAGTTTTTGATTTAGTTATTGATTACAGTTTTAAGTTTTTGCAGATTTCGGACGAATTAGCATTTTCACTGATTTCAAATTAACATAGACCCCTTTATTATGAAGCGCATACATGCCGTCTTCGTGATCACCTCCTTGCGGGTAATACTTTCCATTGGGGTTACTGAAAAAAATAAAATTATCAAAATTAAACCTAAACATTTTTCAAGTATTTGGTTACTTACAAAGACGTACAACCAGAATACCACCAGGCACCATGACGATCAACAGCGCAGTTTCCATATTCCCATTTATCGTTATCACGGTCTTTTGTTGAAAACTTTTGACCATTATGATGACTATCATAATGTTCCATATCGTAATAACCATCAGTAACAGTACATTCCCCCACAGAGAGAACAAAGCCTTCACTTTCGCTGCCTACTTTAAACTTCCTACAATGCTGAAAATAATTTCTACCATCGAAAAATTTACCCTGTGCATAAAATTCATGTGGCTCGTAATTGGTTAGCAAATGGACTTTCTCCAAACCTAAGGAAAATTCACCTGTCAAGTTGCCAAAACCTACGCTATAATCATTCCAGTCTCGATAAAAGTCTACGCTGCCATCAAAACGTTTTTGTATAAGTGTCCATCCTGCACCAAAACTATCACCATCGCTTTCACAGCGAACTGCGAAAGGATTTACTTTCAGGTAGTTTAATTGTAAAAACACCTGAAGGCTGTCCTTGAATACGACTGCAACTGGAGGGGGTCAATTTTTCAGTGCACTCTGATAGGTTGGCTTTTAAGTTAATTGATTCGGCTTTTAACAAATTATTGTTATTTTCTAGACTTTCGATTTTCTGCTCTAATTTAGTTTTTTCGCCTTCTAACAATTTGTTGCCATTTTCTAGTCTTTCGATTTTCTGCTCTGAATTTGCTTTGAGAACTGATAGATCTGTCTCAATTTTAATTTTTTTCGTCTGTTAATAAAGTGATGTTATTTTCAAGGCCTTTGATTTTGTGTCCTAAAGTAGCTTTGACCTCTGTTAGGTTATTCTGAATTCGAATTTTTTCGTCTTCTAACAATTGGTTGGTAATTTCTAAGCCTTTTTCCCCTTATCATTTTCTCTCCAACAATTTGTTGGTACTTTCTAAGCTATTTTCTTCTCTAAATTAACGCTCGGACCTCTGTTAGATTTTTCTCAATTGCAATTTTTTCGCTTTCCAACCTTCTATTGGCACTTTCAGTTTTATTCAATTTACTTTTCGTTTCTTCTAGCTGCAAATTTAATTTACTGATTTCCTTTTTAAATTCCGATTCCTTATCTAATTGTTCTCTAACTTGGCCTATAAAGCGATTGACTTGTTCGTTATTGAATGTACAATCCCTCCCATTCTGGTTTTCCAACTTTTCAATTTTATCGTGTAATTGATGTATGTACAAGATCAGATGGTTGCAGATTTTGAAAGAATGCGAAGCACATATGTCGTTCAAGTCCGGCAGAACATGGCAAAACTAGCAACACAACGAGACAAATTGTAAAGTTTTTTATTATCACTTTTCTCACTATCACTGTATCGCTTGTGACTTACATCTGTATCCGTTTGTTGTGAATTTGGTGGTTCTTCAGAAATGGATTCCGCCTGATTGAAGTGCATCATCAGCATCAGCATCCAGAAGGCACAGATTGTGATTGTTCCAAATAAATTCACTCTCATTTTGTTAAGTCGCGTCTCGATAGGTTCGCTAATGAATTGAAACTAAGTGAAACCCAAAAGAACATTGAGCATTGAAGCTGCGCGTGGAGGCTTTGCTACTTACTGATAAGATGTACCTACGTAATCAATAGCCTTGAACGCCAAAATTTCTAGGGGTCATGGGTCAAATTTTGAACTTGAGATAACTAAATTAGCTGGAAAAAACTGTTTCAAATCACTAGGCGGATGTGCCTTAGCTGTTGTATATATTTATACCCTTGCAGAGGGTATTATGAAATTGTCCGTATGTTTGTAACATACAGAAGAAAGCATCTCCGCCTACATAAAGCATATTTATTATTGATCAGCATCAACTGCCGAGTCCGTCTTTCTGTCTGTCCGAATGAACGTACTGATCTCGGAAATGGTAAGAGTCGGAGGTTTGACATGGGACAAAAACTTCTTATACCTGCAGGCAGATCAAGATTATTTTCAATTTGGAGAAAACGTCATATCTCCGACTGTTTTATAGATAGAAGGTTCGTATCGATCTGCAAAAGGAATGGTAAACGATTGAACGTTTGGCAAGTAATGAGCAAAAAAATGTTTGCTGCTGCAGCTTTGTAGCAGCGCTGCGTTCAGCTGCTACTACAGCATCAAAATTCATAATAAGCATGCACTTTCGTGGCTACAGAGTATATTTTAGTCGGGATTGACCGAGTTTCCAACTTGTTTTAACTAATTAAACCCTTGCAGAGGGTATTATAAAATTGTCCGGATGTTTGTAAGGCATAGAAGGAAGCATCTCCGACCACATATAGTATATATATTCTTGATCAGCATGACGAGCTGAGTTGATTTAGCCCAGTCCGTCTGTCCGTCTGTTTCTAAGCTATCTCCTCCGTCAGTTTTAAAGCTATCCTCACCAAACTTTGAACGAAGTCTTTTGGTACAAATACGCTGCACATTTGTCGGAACCGGCCGGATGGGATGACTATAGCATATAGCTGTCATAGGAACGATCGGTCGAAAAACTAGTTTTTAGTGAGAAAAACTTTTAAGTTTGTATCAATATCGATGATACAGCTTATATTTTATACTTGTCGCTCAATAGGCCGAAGTTTTGTATACCCTTGCAGCTTCCATTGAAAACAAAAAAGCTTTTCAAACTAAGACTATTTTTTGGACCTTACTTTTCTATGGGATCTACGCTATATAGATGCCTGATTTCGACCAAACTTGGTGAAATCATGGAAAAGCATAATACACTGTTAATTACGAAATTTGGAAGCGATCCGATTTAAAACAAAAATGTTTTTCTCACTAGAACTTCTTTTTCGACCGATCATTCATACTGCAGCAATATGCTATTGTCATCCGATTTCGACCAAACTTTGTAGAATTGTGTAAAAATTTATAAAATAAGTTTATGCCAATGATAAGGAGGTTTTCATTAAAAACAAAAATGTTTTTCTCACTAAAAGTAGTTTTTCGACCGATCGTTCATATGACAGCTATATGCTATAGTCATCCGATCTGGCCGGTTCCGAGAAATGTGCAGCGTATTTGTGACAAAAGACTTCGTGAAAAGTTTGGTGAGGATAGCTTTAAAACTGAAGGAGGAGATAGCATAGAAACAGACGGACAGACGGACTGGGCTAAATCAACTCAGCTCGTCATGCTGATCAAGAATATATATACTTTATGTGTTCGGAGATGCTTCCTTCAATGCGTTACAAACATCCGGACAATTTTATAATACCCTCTGCAAGGGTATAAAAACAAACTGCAAAGGTATACAAAACTTCGGCCGAGCCGAAGTTAACTTTCCCCTATTTTTACGAATGATTTGTCAACCAGTCGATAAAATATCCCAAAATTACTGGTAAGTTGTCTATAGGTAGGCGCTTAATGTCTTAAGGCTCGTCATTGAAGTAAACCAAGCCGAACCATTCAAATTTTCTGTTTTTGGTACGGTTCAGCTTTTTTAATAACCCACTGGTTCGGCCTACGGTTTGGTTCACGAGTGAAAATTGGCTGTTCGGTTCGGTTCAGAATAGGTTTGTATCCCTGGTTGAAACCCATTGTTCCTATGGCAAGAAATAGTCATCAAATCGAGACAAAAGAAAAATCTCTGTTCATAGTTTTAGCTCGATGGTTTCAAAACTGAGAGAATAGATAGATAGCTAGATAGATTATTCTTTTACTCATTCATTATAATATTTCTTATCTCTAAACTACAATAAAATGCAAAAGAAACACTGAACAAAAGATTACGACATTGACCTGCTTGGCCGTCTGTCGGGATTTAAGTTGATTACAAAAATTCATGTATAATTAAATTTCTATATTTAAGAGCATCAGTAACGAACAAAACTAAGTTTTTCCAATTTTCATCATCTACTCCATTCAACACATCTACTATTTCATCATGGCTTAAGCTCAATTTACACGACCTAATTGCTCAGCTGAGTTTTTTTGACCTGAGGGGCAAGGCCTGGCGAGGATGGCCTTGACATTAGGGTTATCAAAGTCCTCCCAGTAAAAGCAATCACATCTTAGGGCCGATTTCACATCTTCTACATAGAGCTATCTGTGGCATAAACTTACAAGTAACAGAGTAAACTGTGAGTTTCACTAACACATATCAGCTATCTTGAACAGTGTTCTCCAGCCTTGCCCTGGGGGCCGATCACAGTCGACAATTCACACCGAATGCTTGCCGAAGTAATGCATCATTGTGTGTTAGAGAGAGACAGGGAACCTCTCTTCTTGGGAACTTTGATCAAGAAGATGTGAAATCGGCCCTAAGTGTATGAAGAGTAGAATTCAATTTTAATTCCTTTAATTCGAGTTCCTGTATTTACTAAGGTAATCCAGAACACACGAATAATGAATTTTACTTTTAAATGGATTGTGGGTAGACTAGCAGTGGTTAAACTAAATAATTGTACATGGAGGGACAAAAGCAAGTCCAACCTTAATGTTCTTCTAAGGTACTGATACCACAAATGCATCCGAATAAAATTGAAAGTGTAATCCGTTCGAATGTAACTGGTCCTGTTTTAAGAAGTTTGGGTCAAGATTTAGTACAATAATTCCCATAAAAGGACTTTTTTAGAAAAAAAGCTTGCACATTTTATGAAAAAGCCCTAAATAATCCTTTTCTAGAAATACAGAAAGTCAGCTTTTAACAAATTTCTCGAAAAAGCATTTCCAATTTGGATAAAAGCTCTTGGTAGGTCAAAGCAATATCCTTTTTCCCATTCAACTAGCTGCTATCCGGTCTATCCAAGTCACACACCCTGCCGCAGTGTCCTTAAAAAGCTTCAACAGTACCAACACAGTTCCGGCAGCAAACGCTAGATGGCGCATGCACCAAACGCCATGGCCAATGCTTGGCCATTCCATGAACTCTGCAAATGAAAACAAACAGACAAAACACCCTCCGTTTCCTTTCGCTGCACTGTGGGCCAGAATTCTAATTTTTTGTCCAAAACTCTTGCATTTCTACACCAGACAGCGCGCTGTAGCTATTTTTAAAACACTGCAAAACCCACATTTTTGGGTCGACCTGCACAGTCGCATGCAAATGTTTCTCATTAGGTGCGTGCGTCCGCGATTTGTGTATAAATCAAAACAACGCTCTGTGTGGGGCCACCCACGAATCGCCTCCAATTAATTAAGTATTTTGCGCACAATCAGCGACCTAAGCGCCCAAAACAAAATAACTATTTAACGATCCAAAGCTTTATACGATTTGGGTTTTACGACTTCGGGGCCATAAATTCAAATCGCCTGCGCGCTAAATGACAAAAATATTTATGGATCTCTTGATGTGGGGCGTGACCGGGATGGGAAATCTGTCAAACACTAGACCTGTCAGTCAGCAACGACTTTGGCGAAAAGCAAAAGCGTGCAAAAAAAATATGCATATGAATCTGCACCCCTCCGACACACAACCAAGCCACACATTCCAAGGGCCTTTGATACGTGCGCTGGAGCATGTACGATCGATCAGATTTACATATAATTGTTGTTTGATTGGGGTGGGTTGGGATATCTAATGGCTATGGGATGGATAATGGGCATGCGGTGCTGAATACACTTTCTATTTTCATGCTCCCGGATATGAATTTCTTGGGTCTACAATAGTTTATGATTTTTTTCTGTTAAACTTCCGACAATTTGAATCAATTTGAAATATTCTTAAGGTTTCTTTGTCTGGAGCCTCAATAGTTTTAATAATAATAATAATAATAAATTTATTTAAAACCAATTATACACATGCTTTATACAAAAAATTTCAAAAGAAAATATAACATATCTATGACTATATGTCGTCAGTCGGAGAATTCGATTCTATTACTTTGTTGAGTTTTGTTTTATTTTATTTGAGGGTTCCCTAGATACCATACAAAAAGTCTTACTACACCCTGCTTCCCCGCTCGTCGCGAGATACAGGATCGTTGGGACCTAGTGTCGGATTAGGGGCCCACCAAATTTCTTTAGTTTATATTATTTGTGTTGTTGTGTTTTAAAAATATTCCGCCAAAATCCGTTTCCTATACTGGGTGGCCTGTTGCAGAAACTCTACTAAGCCCTTCCAATTAGTGTCGCTCGCATCATTTAAAATGTTTCTAATCTGAGTTGGGCTTAAGACAGATTGGCTAAAACATAAAATTCTGTGCTCTCGTAGTATTGGACATCTACCCAAAAAATGATTTATGTCTTCTACCTCATTTGTGTTGCACAATTCGCATTTATTTGTTGGTCCTGTAATGAATCTGTTTCCATTTAAGAGTATCATGTCACTTCTTGCCTTAATAATCCATGACACTGCCCGGGTATCTACTTGTGCATATTTTTTGCCGACGGTATGGTCAAGTTCTCGGTAAATTCTCCATTCACTACTCTTATATAAAAAAAGTCCCAAATTAACCCTTAAAATTAGAAATTCGCCTTTGAAATCCGTCCTAAGGTGACTCACCCTAAAATTTAGAAAAATAATTTCTAAATATTATGGGAAGCTTTTCTTAACCAAAGGGCTACTTTTCTTAGAACTAGAATCTCTTTCTGAATCATAGAAACTATTTTCTTAAAATAAGAAATTTTTTTTTCTAATATAGAGACAAGTTTTTCTTAATAATAGAAAGGTATTTTCTTAAAAGCAGAAAAAATTGTTTAAGACCACCATTCTCGGGTGAACCTCGACCATAATTTTAAAAAAAATTTTTACTATTATTTTTTTACACTAAACTACAAAAAAAAAGCCCGAAATTGAATTTTTTTTTTAAGTTTGAGGTTCACCCGAGAATTACATCTATACTGATTATAACCCCGTTTTATTTTTCATTTCGGACGCTCCGGAGACCCGGAATCGTGGCCGCCGTGACGACACCTTTTTTTCACCACCAACTTTGAAGTCTCATTACTTTTTGAACAGCCCTCGTATAGAGGCAAAAAAAAATTTTTATTTACTTTGAACCTTTTGTAATACAATAAATAAAAAAAGTTTTCAATTATTCTTTGCGTTTTCAAATAAGAATTTTTTTAAAAAGGGTCCAAAAAACGGGTTTTCAATGAGAAGACCCCCTTAATGAAAAAGGCTTTCAGCTTGCCAGACTTGCGCTCCGTAAGCTTGTATTGCCCTACACACGGCTTCATAAATTTTCCACTTCATTTCAGCGGAGACATTGTTTTTGGCGAGAAGGCTCTTCCAGGTTATGTTGATGCTTTGCTTTGCAGCCGCAGTTCTAGCTTTAACACGCTTCTTGAAATTTAAAGTGGGCGTCAACATAACTCCTAGATATTTGTACTCAGGTACAATCTTTATGGGTTCGCTCTGAAATGTCCACTTTTCATTCTTTGCAAGGCGCCCTCCTTTCCTGAATACCATTATTTCCGATTTGGCCATATTCACTTCCATATTCCAAGTCTGACAATAAATTTCCAGGCGATCGATCATTTCCTGTAGTACAATGACTTCATCAGCCATTATGACTATGCCATCCGCATATAATAAAAGGAGTATATTTTCACTTCCCACTGTTAGGCCGCCACCTATTCTATCATGAAGATCGTCTAGAAAGAGCGCAAACATGAGAGGTGACAGTAGACAGCCCTGCCTCACTCCGATATTGGTTTCGAAATTACCAGATAGCTCCGTGCCTGTCCAGACTGCCACATTCGTGTTTGCTTAAATATTCTCCACCACATTTAGGAATTTGGTCGAGACTCCCATCGAATATAATTGATCAAACGCAGCACGAAAGTCGACAAAGAAGGCGTATACTTTCTTCCTCTCCTCTTGTTTCAGATACACTATGGATATTAAGTTGTATATGTTGTCCACAGTCAAATAGCCTTCTCGAAATCCGGCCTGATACTCTTTTAATTTGTCCCAATTTGTTAGTCGACTGTTCAGAATGCCCATAAAAACTTTCGCTATGCAATTAATAAAGGAAATCCCTCGGTAATTTTGTGGCAGGTCTGGGTCACCTTTTTTGAAAATTGGGAATACGACACTCGATGTGCAAGTTTCTTCAATTCATCCTGTGTCCAGCATGTCATTATAGACTACAGCCAGTGAGTCTATGAAGGCCATCGGGGAATTGATATAGAATTCATATGGTATTCTATCATCTCCTGGTGCTTTGTTTAGCTTTACATGATCCAATATTTTCAATATTTCGGTCCTGGTTATGTGCATATCCAACAAATCATCTGTTGCAAAGGTCCTCACAAAAATAATATCCGTTTTATTATAAGTTAGTATTATAAGTTAGATTTATCGTTATTGACCGATAAATTGTTGAAGTTGTTGAAGTCATCGAAATATAGTTTCTTGTGAAAGAACCTGAAGACGATGAGTTGTTTTTTGCTACCCGCTGAAAACACAAGCCTAGAAGGCACCTCCTACCACTAGACATACATTTCTTGTAGAAAGAATCCACCCCCTATATTTTCATTGATCATTCTAGCCGGATTAGAACCGTACCAATAAGCCCGCCAGCTTACTTGATTCAGATATCAGAAGTGGGCGAAGCTCATTATAGCTCAAGAATTCTGATGCTTGAACTCCCTTGAACCTTCTCTTAAGAAGCCATTCTTCATCAAGAATGAAGTACTTAGAGGGTTTGCGGCAATTTGCTGATTATTATGAAGACATCATCCACATACGCGATCAGAGTTTGTCCCATAGAAGCTGCGAAAGAACACTTCCTTGAGGAGTGCCCCTAATTGTTGTACTGTCATTCTGATGATTAAATGTGTCTGATGTGAGAGTTTCCAAAGAAAGATCTGAAGTGAAAAGGTGATTTTCTCTAACTATATCTATCGTAAGACTTCCTTGGGGCCAGTGGGTGGCCGAAATAAAGTCATGGGATGATCAAAATCCATCGCAGAGTCAATAGAGCAACTCATGACACCTTGCAAGATATTTTGCCTTATAGTTCCAAGAAAGCTATTAACCCCAGCATTAAGATTATAATATTTGAAATCATAATATCACTCTTTGCCCTAATCTCTGATCATTTGTTATCTGCATATAAAATCTTCCAAAAATGGACACATCCAGTTGAAGTCAGAACCTCTTGCCAGCCCCCTACTTGCAATTAACTGTGGCATCCTCTGCCCATTGTTGTTAGCCCTCTCTATCCGACTGGCTTTAAGGTTGCACTTGGATTCGATTTCCGTGTCTAAACCAGGTGCATACATGTGTCACTCCGCCTCGAGCTTGAAGCTTGCGGCTGTCGCTTTCATATTCGCACTTTCAGAGCCTTTGAATTGCATTGAAATCGCATTATTAACGCCTGCAAAATGAAAAGACAACAAACCAAAAGGAAAAAAAAAACCAACCAGGTATCCTCTACCTGGATACCAAATTGGAAGTTGCAGCCAGCGACTCGGGTGTGAAAATAATCTGTTTAACGAGGGAGTTTTACAAAAGACCCCGCAGACGACGCAAGAGACCCAACAAAAGGAGCAACAAACGAGCAACAATAATGACATTTGGCGCAAATGAATGAGAGAAGCCCACAACCCCTCCCCACTCCCCCAACTAACTCCTTCTCTGAGTGGAGGCTGTTGCCGCCGACGTCGTTTACCGCAAAAGGATATGACAGCTTCGAGGCTGGAAGCTGGTAACTGAAACTGAACCTGACACTGGCACTTGGGTCTGCATTTTGGGTCTGCACCTTGGATCCATATGCGAACTGGGCGCTGACATTAAAAGGTGGGAAAATGTCAAAAGATGGCAAACGTAGCTGGTTCTGGCTTTGAATGGAAGAATATCAAAATAATTGCTGAGGGCCAGAGAGAAAGACCAAAAGGAAAATTGAAATGGTGACAATGGTAATAGTGGGTATGTTTATGAAGGAAAAGCCTAAAGGTTTTCCTCTATAGTGTAAATATATAGAAGGCTGGAGTCGGCAATGGAATCAGAGAAGTTGCCAGTGGCAGCTGAGAAAAAAAGCTTATCTTTAAATAGCCTTATATTAAAATTTGTATAGCTTTATAGCAGACCTTATGGCCATATGGAGAGGACTGAGAACATCTTTAATTTCGGTGCGGCAGATTTACGTAGCAGTAAAATTTGATTTCAGCGTCAGGCCTACATAGCATATTTTGTGGTGTTTTTGTTAAGGTTTTCACGGTGGTCAGGTACTTGGTAACAAGTACTGAGTATCAATTACTTAGTGTTAAATACTTAGCTCTAAGTATCGAGTACAGAGTATTAAGTACCAAGTATCGAGTTTTTAGTATTGAGTACTAAGAATAGAACCAGGGATGCAAACCACACGAAAATAAGTACCGGTTCGGTTCAGTGGTTCACACAGTTTCAGAACCGCCGGTTCGGTTCATTACATGGTTTTTGGAGCTAACTGAACCGCGGTTTCGGTTCGGTTCAGTGGTTCATAAAGGCATATTATGAAATACAGTTGAACTTCTGTATAGCGAATCTTAAGAGGACAAAAATAAGCTTTGTTATATAGAAAATTGGTAATATAGAATAGTTTGAATATTCAACGAAATTGCTGAGTTCTGGAAGTTAATTCGCTATAAAGAAAACTTCATTGTACAGAAGCTCGTAATAGAGAAGTTCGACTGTACTATGATTTCTGTTGTAATGTGACTTTTCGTACACTTTGGGAATTGAATTCCTATAAGCCATCTGAGTATTTTTAAGATTCTTATAAGAATGTCCAAAACTTTTGAAGTCGGACTTGTAGGACTCGTCTATAAGTTCTAAGAATGCACTTCAAAAACGGAGAATGTAGGCAAGAAGAGAATACGTACTATGCATCTTAAACACCCTATTAATGGTATGAGAAAAAACTCTCCTGGCTAAGATTAAATGATTATCAAACTTCAAGAAAAGAACGCACACTGGTGACAGGTATATTAAGAGATTGGCTTGCAATTGCGGTAGACTTACAGGAGTACATGTAGTTAAATTTGTGTCAAGTCATCCTTAAAGGCTTTATCTCTCCTAAGGACCAATTCGGTCTATCAGTGGTCCCTTTGGTAGAGGGCTGAACTAAAATTATCTTAGGAAAACGAAGTTAATAAGTGTCGAAATCTTAAGATTTTTTGCTTCGGTTGGTTGCACCGCTAGAAAAACGTCGGTGTCCCGAACCGTTTGTTCGTGATGCTTTGCTTTAATTTATTGCTGGTTTTGTATTGTTGTTTACAAAATCTCACAAATGGAGTCATTTGCTGAAGACGATTTCTGGACACGCCGAATAAGTAGGTATCATTGGTTAAAGGAAAGCGATTCATGCTTTAAAACTCATCAGAGAACTGAACCGAACCGTTTTTCTTTTTGGTTTTCGGTTCGGTTCATCATTTCTGAAAGAAAGCCGGTTCGTTTTGCGGGTCGGTTCACCAGCTGGAAAAGCGGTTCGGTTCGGTTCAGAACCGGTTTGCATTCCTGAATAGAACAGAGCATAGAATACTGAGAATCAAGTACTTGGTGTCGAGTACTGAGTATCGAGGAGTACTGAGTGTCGAGTACTGAGTATTGAGTAACACACAAGCTCAATTAGTGAAAGTCGAAGCACATCTTAGTAGGGACTTACACAACGAAGCAAATTCATGGAAAATGCATGATACAGTTTACGGTAGGCGCACTTTAAATGTGGCTAGGCGAAAGTCAGCTAGAGAGAATGTATGATACAGAGTGTAAGTACAGGCACGCGCACACAATTTAAAAAATGATTTTCATTTTACATACTTGATGTAAATCAGCGATGTTCCTCCGTAGCCCCCAGGGGCCGAGCTCAATCGGCTATTTACATGCACACGAGCCGAGAGCATGCCGAAGTCGTGCATATGAGCTTAAGCAGCGCTCTCTTTGCTTGCATTCAA
This sequence comes from Lordiphosa collinella, assembly GCA_018904265.1. NCBI lineage: Eukaryota > Metazoa > Arthropoda > Insecta > Diptera > Drosophilidae > Lordiphosa > Lordiphosa collinella. The sequence continues at coordinate 170,734 of JAEIFV010000524.1, forward strand.
TGCCCAGACGTCGAGCAGGGCAGTTTAAGGCTGGACTGTGTCGCTTCAATATCGCACACCAATACACTATTACTTTTTGGCCTCGCTCTTCTTGAACATCGCTGATGTAAATCAACATCAGCAACAACAAAGTGAGCTGTACAAACAAAAACCCTCCCCTAAATTTGCCGTCGACAATCGGAGAGTGTGACAACCTTTCACTTGGAATGACAGCAACAGACTGAAATAATGTGGACTAAATTGAGAGCACACTGAAATAATTGTATCATGGGAAATTGACTAGACCTTATAGACCATGATGTAATAAGTATAAGGTGGTCCCGTCATGAGAGCTGCTCTCTCGATTAGTCCCTTATTGTCAGTACTTGGCAGGCTGTCAACAGAGTAGGCTCGTATTTTTTCGGATTTTTTGTTTGTTGCTTTAACCCTTACGTGAGAAGAAAAAAATTACCTTTTGCATATATTGTCGTGCGAGTATTACACAAGTACTCAAGCTAGCGGCGCAAAAGGCAGAGGCGGTGAAGGTAGAATCAGCTTGGGTCAGAGTTAATGGCACGGCTATCAAATCCAAAAGAGCCATTAAATACCTTAAAATAATGCTGGATACCAGGGTATGGTTCAGAAAAGGCAGCAAAACCAAGCAGCGCTTAAGCTAGAATCACGCTGAGAAGACGGCTTCAATCTGGCATCGTTCCATAAAGTTCTCTACCTACACAAAAGGCGTATGTGGGGCGTACCGTCTAAGTGCGCTCAGGATTTCTTCTGCATACCGTACGGTGTCTGAAGATGCTGCGTTGATCATTGCCGAGATGATCCCATTTAGTGAGCTGGCCACTGAACCAAATGAGAGGTACAGGGCTTCACGGTTGAGTGGCTCAAATCAACCGAACAATGGTACCCAGCAGCAGGAAGCGAGGCAGCGGAGTGTCCAGAAGTGGCAACGCCGTTGGGTCCAATCCACTAAAGGTCACTGGATCCATAGCCTAATTCCGGAATTGTTGCCATGGCTGTCTAGAAAGCATTAACCCAGCTTCTTAGTGGACATAGCATATTTTTTGTTTATTTGTTGGTGGAAATAAAAATAGGGCTATTTTGTAATTAAAAAATTAAAAAATATTTTAGGGAAATTTTCTTTACGTTATTTTAGTAATAAAATTAGATTATTATTTGCACCCTTTCTCAAAAAAAACACTTTTTTTTTACTTTTCTAAAGGTGGCTTTTACCAAAACTGAGTGATCTGAGTTCAATAAGTTTTTTACTTTTCACTCATTCATTAAATTCGTTTGATTTTTTCTGTTCTGTTCGATACAAGATCTGAACACAATTTGAGTGCACTCATGCAGACCTCTAGTTGCTACAGTAGCAGCTGTAAATGTACCCCACTGCCAGTCTAAGGGTTAAACACAGTAAATGTGGCCGTTTCACTCACTCACATGAAATTAGTAGGCTCACACTCATTTGTCAACTTACAATAAGGGAGAGATTTTACGGACGGGACCACCTTATACTAATTTCATCATGTTATAGACTACAGGCACATAATCTCACTGGATTTCTCTCGCCTACTGAGAAAGCTTCAAGAAGTTTGCTTCATCGTGTAAACTACGACTTATTCAGTTTGTTAAACATAAGTGTCATGTTAGTATAAGCTATAATAACATCATTATTTAGTTCATTTGCTTTTACAATTTCGGTATAAATGCATAAGGATTGATATACACCTACTTTATATACCTATCTTAACGATGTCTAACCAAAAAGAATATAAAACAGCTTTGAGCTTCCTTACTTAAGCAGCGTCAGCATTGAAGCTAAAGTATTAACCAAAAAGCAGACCTCAGGTTTTGCTGGAACTTTTGTGTTTTTAGTACTTTGAAGTTCCCAATTCGAAAAAGTTTTGATTGCGAGTAGAGACGGCAAACCTGTAAACAGTTGGCATTTTTATCATATATGTTTACCCTAAAGTTGCCTTTACACTTATTATATATCTCCAAATAGTCGATTGCCAAAATTCTCTAAAGGGAAACTCTTATCAAATAGAATCTGTCCTATGTCATTTAGAGATATTTGCCTTGCTATAACACTTTCGATAGAGAAACTCTATAGATATTTCTGACAACTGTAAAGGCTGCTTAAGTGTTCGTTCACAAACACTGACAGTCTGCCATATTTTTAGCTGTCAGTTGCTGTCATACAAGTGTAAACACCTGCCAGAGGCAGTGCCAGTTGACTGTTGCTATATATCTTAAGAGAAATCAGTAATTTTTTCCATTTATTCCACTCAGTCTGAACAGCCTGCCTGTTAAGTAGAACAACAAAATCTGGAAACCTTAGTTTTTAACTAAAATTCTGTCTTTAAATAATACTTAATATATTTCCCCCTTTTTTTTTGCAGGTTCACCTGTGCAATTTGGATTACCAGCACACACACACACCTACACTCTTTATGGATTACCCCGCAAATGCGCATCAATACAAAAAAGGTAAAGCAAATTGTTGCCTATAATTCAGTTAGCCCCCTGACAATTGTCCAATTGCCCTTACATGTCCAAGCATGGCCGCGTCCTATTAATCCTAAGTGCTTCCTGTGATTTTATGCAAATTCTTTGTACACATATCGGAGGCAGCCAGCAATTCAATGTACAAATGACAGTTGGCTGTGACATAAAACAGCAACTTAAAGAAGATGTTGCATGCCAGCAACAGCCGCGGCAACAACACCATCAACAACAACAACAACAACAGCAACATTTTCATTTATTCATTGATAATGTAAAGAGCGCCAAGAAGACAAAAAAAAAAACCAAAAACGTTAACAACGACAAAGCGCAGCCAAAAGAAGCGAAAAACATGCGACAAAACAACATAATTTAAATTTTGCGCATGCATCAGCAACATGTTGCCAGCAACACACAGCAACCGATGCCGTGCCAACAACAAAGCGTCTTCGTAACACGGTAGCCGGTTTGGTTTGGCTGGATTCGATTTGCTTTGAATGAAAATGAAATTATCGCATTATTAACTATGAGGCAGCAGCAGCAGCAGCCGCAGCCTCTGGGCCCCAAGATGCAGACAAGGCCTAACAAGAGTTGGCCAAAACAAGGAATGAAAAAAAAAGACACAAAAAATCTTCAACTAGTCCTCGGCCACGGCCTGGGTCAGGCATACTTAACAATAAAATGAATTGTTAATTCTCTTGCACTTTTTTTCCATTTGCTGTTTGTTGTGGGTTCGGCCCATTTGCAAGAAATCTTTTTTGGGGACTGGGGAGCAGCCTGCTCTGGCTGTTGTAATGCTCAAGTGCCTTTCCTTTATCTGTGGCACAATCGCCCAAGCTCAAACTAAGCGAGCCCCAGTCTAGAGCGTGCACTGTGGGTGAGTAAAGTAAACTTTCGCGCAAAAAAGTTGAATTTTCCAAAAAATTGGTTTGCACTCATTGTAGAACAGATAGACAGATAGTTGAAAATGAGTTTGAACCTGATCGGATGATAAACTAAAAAGTTTCTTATATCAGTTTTCCTTCCATTTTCCGACTTTTTGGGTAGATATTTCTACCAATTCTGTTTCGGTTAAAGTTATATTTTGGTTTTCAATTTAAGTCAGTTTTAGGTTCCAATCCAAATGGTCTTTGTTTTTCGAAATTCGCTTCATGAATTCATCCCACAGTTGTCCCCGGCTTGGCTGTCCCTGGAAGCTCTAAACAGTTCTGTCGGTGGTTTCTAAAGCAGAATGCCGAACTTGTTTTTAGACCTCGCCACCACTCCCTCCCCCAACAGAAAACAAAAACGCGAACAATTGTTTGCGCGCCAATTGTCTGTGTCCCACAGTCGGCCGTCCTCAGTCTCCCGCTGGCCATTCACAATGGGATCTGTGGTCACATTAGTGCAGAGGGGCAAAACCTTTTGGAGTCCCTCCCTCCCTACTCCACCAAGTGCGCAAATGTCTTGTTCCATAGAATTTGAAACGGAAACATCGAACACTTTGTTTTGGTTCTTGTTTCACATTTTCTTTTTTTTTTTGTTTTGGTTTTTGCTTGTCTGCGCGTTTGGCGTTTGTAAGCGCGCGCATGCGTAAGTCTCCACGTCTGGGAGTTGGCAAGTCACGCAATGTGCGATTGGGCCTGGGGATTGGGGTCTGGTTTGGGGTAAGTCCAGCGGACTTTAGTCAAAATTAACAAGCCTCAAAACACAATTTCCAGAGCATGCAAATTCGTTGTCAAAATAAAAATAAAAGAAAAGAGAAGAACACAAAACCAAAACCAAGACGGAGACGGAGAATCCAAGCGATAAATGAGTTACTGACATTCGAGCATGTGCATGTCCAGACTCCGAGTACCAATCTGCGCCCCGGAGGCGAACCGGGCCAGGCAGGTGCTCGTCTCTGCAGGTTGCACTGCAGCATTTCAACAGCCTTTCAAAATGCATTTCCTCCAGCCGAGTCTCATATGTAAATTTATGCCTTCCCGGAGAGGGGGTGGAGGGGGCGTGAAAACAAAAATGAAATATACCCTGGCTGGGTATAGAATCAACTAATTGATCTGCAGCTAACATGATTTTTATCTTTTTTTGAGAACTTAATTATTTTGCTGTTCGTCCAAATGTTTCGTTTTTTTTTTTCTGCCAATTGGAATTGGAATGGTGCTAACCAACTGACAGGGAGACCTGAGCAGGAATGTGAAGGTCTTAGTTAGGTGGCTTTCTGATATGGAAAGTAAATCATTTTTCAATTCTGGAACGTAACAGGGAGACCTGTGTAGGAATGTGAAGGTCTTAGTTAGGTGGTTTTCTGATATGGAAAGTAAATCATTTTTCAGTTCTGGAGCTTTTGTAATGGCTCTTTTTAGGATCTAAATTATTTCGATATTTGGGGAACTAAATTGAATAATCTTTAAATGGAAGTGAAAAAAACTCGTTTCGGTCTTATCAGTTCCTTAAAAATCGGCTATCAAATATCGGATTTCAACATATTCAAATTATTCATTTCGTTTCTGGGACATTTTGTGTTGCGCTTTCGAGCTCCCGTTTGATTATGTGTTCGCAAGTGATTTATTTACATTCATCGTGATTCCGTTTGGTAATATGAAAGATTAGATTATATAGAAAGCTATATCAGAACCGGTAAACCGTATTTACAAATCTTCTTATATTCTATATTTTCTGAGTTATGATATGAACAAGACGTAAAGCCCAAATCGGACGCTTTGATCAAGAAATATTTTGATTTTGAAGAAATTGACGAACTTTTTATATATCATCTTATCGATGTAATCATCTTATAAAACAAATATCTGGTCAGTTTAAAGAAGCCACAATTGAAAGCCAATATGTTTTTCTCATGGGAACTAGTTTTTCGACCGATCTATTCCTACAGCAGCTATATGCTGAGTAGAATTGAGTAAAAGAGAATATCAATTACAAGAGTATGATCCATTTCAAGAAGTTACCATTGAAAACAAAAACGTTTATCTCTCTAAGAATATATTTCAGACCTGACTTTTCAATACTATATATTTGTCCGATTTCGACCAAACTTAATGGAAACTTGAAAATGCATAGAAAACTAATAAATACGATGACTGGAAACAATTCCATTGAAAACAAAAAGTTTTTCTCACTAGAACTAGTTTTTCGACCAATCGTTCCTATGCCAGCTAAATGCTTTAGTCATCTGATTTTGAAGAAGCTTTGTAGAATTTTGTGAACGAACTTGAAGATGTTTCCATTGAAAACAGAAAAGTTTTTCATACTATACATTTTCATTTATATAGTATTCCGATTTTGACCAAGCTTAGTGGTATCCAGGGATTAATACCGGTACCGGAACCGTTTACCGAACTAATCGTTTCAAATCACGTACCGGAAACGAATCCAGAACCGACTAAAATTTTTTTTTGAGAACCGAATACCGTTTACCGTTATTATTGGGGCCGATAGAAGCGGAACAAAACCGAAACGTTGGTACCTGTTTTTTTGTACCATTGCAGAGCGCATCTTAGTTTTGGTCAAATGTTTGTAACGCGAAGAAGGAATCATAAGACGTCCTTTACACGATGTCAATTTTCTTGTCACTTTTCTAATAAGGCAAAAAACATCTTCAACATTTCTTCAATTTTGCGTTCGCAGATAACGACATTATTCTACAACGGAAAGTGTGGGACTCAGTTCGCGGAATAGTACGCATATTAGAACCAGCTGTGCTGACCATGACTAAACTTCAATCCGAAAATCTAGTTTTGGATAATTTTTATTCCATTTGGATACACTGCAAATTGAAATATCTCAAAATACGTCTCTAGCGAAATCGGTCTTTCAGGAAAGCGTGAAAAATCCCTTTTTGAGAACATTGCTTTTCTAAGTGTCTTTTTTTTGGACCCAATGTATAACGTAGTGCTAAGTCCTTAGCAGAAAAACCTTGTAATCACTACTGCTTTATACGGGGTGTCCTGGAAATCTTGAGAGATTTTGGCTTCGGTTGGTTTGCAAATCGCTCGAGAGATCCGTCGGTGTCCCAGAACTTCGAGAGATTGCGTTTTTCGAAAGTCAAGTTCGAAAGGTGTGAGTATAAGATTATGGTCCTACTACAAAAACGGTGATATATTGCTTGGGTTCGTGAAGTCGCTATTGGTTGGTTAGTGTATTGGCTGGTTTGTGTATTGGTTGGTTTGCCAAAATCTCCCAACAAAATACGAGAGGTTTGAAACCAACCGAAAGAAATTTCTGGGACACCGAGAATTGGTTTTGGGTTGGAATTTGGCTAGAAGAGATTTCTGGGACACCGCCGATAATGAATGCTTAATAATGATCTCGTCAAGCGCATACAACAACAGCAACTGACAAAACTAATGTGTTTTTCTTGCAACATCATATATGCACGAAGTTGATGCAAGAAAAGAAACTTGGTGATAAAAACACATTAGTTTTGTCGGTTGCCGTTGTTGTATGCGCTCGACGAGATCAGTGTCCCCATAGAGCTCATACAGTTCGTAGTTCATTCGGGTGCGAAATTCATCACTATCTTTTAGAGGTCCTTAGATCCTCTGATGGATTTTTCTCTCAAGCACGCCCATCGCTGCCTAATCCGCTGCGCTGTATTGCTGGACTGTTATGTTAAGCCACTTGTATAGCTCTAGTTTTGTTTTTCGAAAGAGGGCTCTGCTCTTGAACTTCCTTCCAACAAAGTTTAGAGACGATTCTACTGAAAATTAAAAGTTCTTTCCACTTAATCTAGGTTCACGACTGATAATTCCTATGGCGGCTATATGCTGTAGTCTTCGGATTTTAATGAAACTTTGTGAAATTTCGTAAAAGTCCATGAAAAAGGTACATGCCAGAATTAAGAACGTTTCCAATAAAAATAAAAAAGCTTTTCTACTATGTAAGACTATTTTACAGACATAACTTTTCAGTGGTCCGATTTCAACCAATCTTTGTGAAATCATAAAAAGCATTGAAAACTAATAAATTCGAAGTTTAAAAACTTTTCCATAAAAGGCAACCAAATTTTTTTCCGATCGTTCTAATGGCTGCTATATGTTATAGTCGTCCAAGCCGGCCGCTTCCTATCGTGAAAATAGCTTTTAAGCTGACGGAGGAAATAGCATAGAAACAGGCAGTCTGACAGGGCTATATAAACTCAGCTCGTCATGCTAATCATGAATACATTCATATACTTTATGTTGTCGGAGAAGCTTTTATTGCAAGGGTATCTAAATATTGTTTACGAAAAAAATGTTATTTCAAGTTTGAGGGAAGTTTATTACAGGGATGCAAACCGGTCTTAAGCCGAACCGAGCCAAACCGAAACCGAACCGCTAATACCATCTTTTAAGCCGAACTTCAAGCATAGCCAACTTCTGTTCACAAACCTCTTAAGGGGGTATTCTAGTCTAGAATTTTGAAAAAATCAATTTTTTTTTATTTTATTTTAGTAATCTATTTAAGTACATACACAGAAAATTTCAAGTCCGGCAACTATTTTCGAAGATATACACACATTTTTTCCTTCACGTTTGACTTGATTTCTCAAGTTGCAATCGACCGATTAACATTAAATTTTGTGTGGGCCTTTGTTATACATCCCCCTATGGCCTGAACTAGGATTATTAAAAATTTTTGATTTTAAGTATTTTAAAAAATTAAAACAGTCACCATTTTGCGAAAAAAATATTGTTTATTTATCCTAGTTCGGGCTATAGCGGCATTCTTACCAATCAAGAATCTTGTTTCGATTCTTTTTTTTGGATGACTAGAAAGGTTGAAATCGTGTCAAGATGGAGGCACGTAAACACCCCCTGCTTTAACAGCATGTAACTTTTTTAATTTTTGATTTTTTCTTTTTTTTTTTATTTCTTGTTGAAACATTAACAGACATTTAAGAGAAAAAATCATAGTGAAAATATTTATATTATTATACAAAAACGCCTAAAATTGGTCCCTCTAGACTAGAATACCCCCTTAATTTACCTGTCATCCCTCCTTCCTTGGAAAATGCTAATAGAACTATCCCATTTTCTGTACGGGACAATACTCTCAACATTCTGTACGATGTTTGGCATTTGAAGGGAGCACCTATGTATAAAAGAAGTGTAAAGCAATTTATTGTTTTCTCAAAATTCGATCTCGAAAGTGTGCCAAAAGTCACAAATTCACATTAGAAATCTTAAAATTCATAATGTTCCTTCATTACAGTAAGTGAGTGAACTACTGAACTAAACCGAGTAAGCGGTTCAGTTAGCTCCAAAAACCATGTAATGAATCGAACCGGCGGTTAAAGAAATATCTGAACCACTGAACCTAACCTAGCGGCTGCATTCCTGGTTACCAAATACAAAACGATACCCAAACGAACTTTAAAGAATTTTTATACTTGTTTTAACCTGCTTTCAGTACAGAATTCTTGACTATCTTCTGAACTTATAAATATTTTCTATACTAGGCAAGCCACAATCGACCTAGAATTTTCTGCTCGGAGACCAAAAAAACTAAGGCCTCCCAATTGCATTCAAATTCATTTTCTCACACCTTTACTAAGCTTATAAAATGTTAAACATTTGAAAATTTCTCACAGTGTAGCAAATTATTAGCAAAATGCGAAATTTGCAACGTTTCTCCGTTACTAAGTTGGCAAAAAGTAATTACCTTCAAAAGGGTCAAACGTGCCAAATGGACATCTGGCTCTGGCCTTTTACTACGTACCAAATACAAGCACAAAGTTTCTTATAAAAGAGAATTTCGTGTTCAATATGCAAGTCTGGTTTCTTTTTTTATTTTTAAATATTTTTGAAATTGAATTCCTCAGCCTTCCAGTAAGAGAGCCAGAGTTCCAGTCAGTTGATAAAATTTGGCGGGAACTGCACTGCCAGCTGAGTGCGAACGAGATGGCTTAAGGCTGAAGAGTAAATCGAAACGGTAAAACAGGATAAGAGTACGAAGAGCAGGTTCTCTTTGCGCAGCTGTTTCCAGTTTTGGTGACGCTCCCTCTCTCTCTCTGTCACGCTCTTGATGTGGTTTTCTCTTAGGCTATGGTTGCCATGTGGGCCATTTCCAGATGGTGGATGATGATGAGCATTTGGCATTCGCCACTCAAAGTCAACTGACGCTTCGCTTGACTTCCTGCAAATGGTTGAAGAACATTTTTGTATTATTTGGGTGTATTGCCGTCGGCAAATCAATGGCCGCCTGGCGGCTCTCAATTGTTATGTGTGTGAGTGTGTGTGTGTGTCTGTGAGTGTTTAAGAGCGTGTGTGATGTGCTATATGAGGCGGCCATTATTCATATTGTTCCCTTCAATCAATCAGCAGCAATGGCAAAAAATAACACTTTTAAGTTCAGATTTTTGTTCACTTGAATTTGGAACTGCTTTAAACCTATTACTGTTGTGTTTGATTAAGGTTCGAAACATTTGTTATATAATTTTGCATTGGTTTCTCAGTGGATTTAGTTGCCGACGGCAAGTTAAGTTGAGTTTGGAAAAATTTTATGTGTTGAATTCTTTCAAGAGTGCTTAAAATGTTAATGAAATCCTTAAAAAATTTAATTAAATGCACTACCAAACATGTCTTTAATTAGTTTATTGAATCTGTAAATATGCAAACATTTTGTTAAAATGTTCAAGAGATATTTCAAAAATAAAAACGTTTCTGTTCCGGTTAATCCCCAACCCCCCCCCCTCCGACAGCACGACGAGCTGAGTTGATTAACCCGCCGCGTCCGTCTGTTTCTATTCTATCACCCCGCGTTTAAGCTATCCTCATTAAAGTGCACGAAGTCTGGACAAAACGCGCACATTGCGAACCGCCGGGAGACAAGCAAAAGCTTAAACGACAAAAAAATGAAAACTTTTGTTTTTAATGAAAACGTCCTTTTTATTGGCATAACTTTTAACCCGCCCAACAAGTTTTATAAAATCGTTATAGCGCAGTATGATAATCGGTCGAAAAAGAAGTCCTAGTGAGAAAACTTTTTGTTTTAAATGAGACCGCCCCCAAATTCGTAATTAACAGGTATTATGCTTTTCCATGATTTCACCAAGCTTAATCGAAACCAGATATCTTTATAGTACAGACCCCCTGAAAGTAAGCCAAAAAGTTAGAAACTTTTAATGGGCTTTCCCTGTTTTCAAAGTTTGATTTGAAGTCAGTTACTGACTTAGGTAGTTAATGTAACACGACTGTTTGCCAATCTGTGTCCTATGATAAAACAACAATAAGATGTTCTGGGCCTTATTCGAATTTGTATTACCTTGAAATTGGTCATAAGGTAAATACCGCAATAAAAGATGGTCCAAGAAATATCCATTTGGACTGGATATTTCTTAAATATCCTTTTATTATCCAACGGAGCTGGAAAATCATCCAAGGGATGATCATTTTTCATATCCTTTGGATGATTTTTCAGTTCCGTTGGATGATTAAAGGATATTAAAAAACTATCCAGTACAAATGGATACGGGAAATCATTCAATGGATATTTTTGCATATCCTTTTGTTTCTCTGTGTGGGAAAATGTTTAAAGACTTCATGAAGAATTTAAATGTACCTTGCTTATCTTCTGTATTCAGGGAAAATAAGAATTCTAATAGAGATGTCAGACGTAATGTTAGAATGAAGATTCTTAAGTCAATAGCACATTTCTTAACTTTATTACAAGAGTTTTGAACTTTACTTTTCCTTCAGTTCGTCTATTAAACCTTCGCAAAATAGATATAGGTTGATTTTAAGAACATAGTAAATCTTAAAAGTTCTAGAACGCGTCCCTATTTTTTCAAAACCTTTCTTATGGTATTATAAGTATGCCCAGAAGCTTGCAACCATATAAATGGTTGATCAGGTTGATGAGCTGAGTCGATTGAGCTTTGTCCGTCCGTCTGTCCGTCCGTGTGCCTGTTTCTACGCAAACTAGTCTCTCAGTTTTATAGCTATTGAGCTGAAACTTGGCCCAGCTTCTTCTTTTTATCGCATGCTGCTGGTATATCGTAAACGGATCGGTATCTTATAGCTGAGAACGATCGGTCGGTGAATGGTCTAACTAGAAACGGCAGAGAAGTACGACCCACGCGACACAGGATGCACTTGGGCTTGAGGGGAATAATGCACTCGGTGACTTCCTTATAGGAGACCAAAACTCGAGGAACTGAGAGAGGACTTGGACCTTAAAAGAGCAAGACAGCCCTCTTCCATTGAGCAGCGTGAAAACAGGAACAGAATTTTTGCGCAGGATTTTTAAAAAAATAATTGTATTTGACAAACAAAAATTTAAAATTATAAAAATTTGTAGAAGAAGACGGACTCAACCATCTTAGCAGGGAACCAGATCCGACGAGGCGCCGGAGTACTGCATGGGAGAGGACAGGCTGACGGTTCAACACCAAGCCTCTCTACTTTTAAACTTGTTTTTTTATTACATTATTACAATACTGAGAAAACTGCACAAGGTTCCAAAACTCTAAAATAGCGAATGACTATATTTTATAGCTGCCATTTGATCAGTCGGTCAAAAAAAGGTTCTTAGTAAGAAACCCTTTTTTTCAATGTAACCGCTCCAAAAATCTTCCATTATTGATATTATATACTTTCAAACAGATTTACCAAATTTGGTCGCAGTCGAATGACTATATTTTATGCCTTCCATAGAACCGGTTGGTCGGAAAATGAGTCTCAGGGAGAAAAACTTCTTTATTTTCAATGTTGTGAGGGTATATAGCTTAGCCTTTTCTGCTTTTTTGCTTTAAGATCACTCAATTGGTCGTTCTACTATTTTGTTAGTATAGAATTGTAAACTTAATGGTAAATATTTCTGCTGCTCCATTGGACTTAATAACATACTACCAGCCTTATGTCGACTCGTTTAGTCCGATGATAATTCCAGTGCCTACTTAGCTTTTTTAACACCTTATGGGCCAATTTCTCAAAAGTTCGGTTTAGGTGATCGCCGGACAAATTGATTACTGGAGAGGACCTGAAAGTACCTAGACTTTCTCAACGACAGTTTCAGTTTCAGCTGATCAGTTCACTCCAACTCTGTCTTGCGGTTGTTGTTTAACAAATGATTTTTTTTCATTGTGCCTATCAATGATATATATTTTCGTCAACAATACGTAGTAAAAATGTATTCTTGTAAGTGGGTTTCGAAGCTCTTAACAATGACATTAGTCTGCCGGCTTAACTAAGTTTAAGTCCTGAAAATTTCAATTCGATATCAACCTTGCTAATAACCTCCCTCTAGTACTGCCGACCAACGCAGTATCAATGTTCCGTCGATAATTTTGTGACTCTCGTCGACCCACCCTTATACCCCTCGCAATTTGTTCGACTGACGTGTTTTGCAAGGCGATGTCTGCTCAATTCGTTAACGGCTCTCCAGGCACGCTAGGTCGACGCAATGCCATGCAGGAACCGACAGAAGCGACGCTCGATAGACGAAATGCCATGCAGAGAAGCGACATAAGCCTCAAGGATTTTCTTTTCAAGTTTGACGTTTTATTTTGATCATTTCACTTTTCAAAGGGTATTATCCATCGCTAGCCACTATTTTTTCCCAGCTTTCGGATACCATCTTGAAAAAACGACGCATTAGTTCTTCAAAAGAGCTAAAGTGCAAATGCTCAAGGGCATGCCTCAACGACGAAAACTAAGAGTCATTGGAAGTGGCACTGTGTGGGCATATAATTGCGTGTGGAAGGACTTTTCATTTCAGCGTTTCAAGGTAAGTTTTTGCGCTTGGGCTTATCGTAATAAACCTAACTTTTTGGATCATTCACTTGGCTTCTAAGCGAACAGATATGGCTTGTTTAGGCACTCCCAATGCTTTTGCGAGTTCATCTTACGTTTACCGCCACCTTTGTCATGGTTTTCAATTCACAACATAGCAACTCCGATTTGGCCGGATCTTCAAACTTTTCGGCGGTCGTCCCTTCATCGGTTAGCTTTGTAGTAATTAATCACAACTTCTAAAACGTAAATACCAAATCTCACATGTGGACATTGATGAAGCATATGTTCCGTAAGATTCCTGCATCATTCGATGGCCTTCAGCTGCATTTTTCTTTAAATGAAAGCAGAAAAATAAAGTTTTATTCTCACAAAATTTTAAATATTCGGTGCAAACAAAAGCTATGTGGTTTACACTTCAGCGAAACGACACATACTGAAAAGGAAGGCCTTATGAAGAGGCTTGAAAATGAAGTTAATTGCAACATTGTTCGATTCGATTTAATACTAGTGATGCCCACCTTTAAAACATTCTTTAAATCTGATTTAAGAGAGTTGTGGAAAGGAGATCCGGAAATCAACCCTTGGAGGTTATGATTTCGTTGCTTTATGCCATAATGTTTGAAATCTTTTGACGCAGTGTTAGGCTGAGCTTACACTGTTCGACGCGAGAGACATGATAGTCTAGTTCAATGTGAATAGCTTGTCAGTTACATAATTGGCACATGGTGAAATACTGGCCTACTAGATTGTTTTGTGACGGTGTATTCTATGATCATTGGACAAGCTGAGGAAGGTCAATTTATAATACAATTTCATTTTAATTTCTACATTTTAGCTTATTGCCTAGTTTAACCATCACATTATGCAGTCTCTCAATCGATTTTTATATACATTTGATTCCCCCCAAAAATAAAATTCTCCCTGCACTCATCTTTGGCTCAACTTCCTCTTCATTTTTTCCTCTGTTTTTGTTTGCTTTGCTTTCTTTTATTTTTATTCTTATTTTTTTTTTTTTTTTTTTTTTTGAGGGAATTGGCACTTAAGTTACTCAAGTGGAAAAAAGTTTTTGTTTTTCGTTTACTCGATATAACTATAAAGACGAGAAAACAACAACAAACACGCACTCACGACTCTTTCACCCCCTCCCCTCCTCTCGAATGGCCTGTCAGCTGGATTTCTTCATGGGGGGAGATGCTCTGCTTCGTCTTGGACTTATTTTTGTTGCGTTGCAAAAGTTTTTCTTATTCTTTTTTTCCAATTCAATTGAAGGCTCTGACAGCAGCAGAAAATTTTCATTATGAAATTGGATCGTTGTCAATTTTATTAAAACAACGAATTGAGTTTGCTGCTGGCCTCAGTTGGGTTATAGCACAAATTGGTTGTTAATGGCCGACACCTGTTAGTTATTTTCTGGCAAAGTGAAAATGCTTAACTCTCGCCTCAGTAACCACAGCGCAGTTCATAAATTAAAGTCTTTTACATTCCCTGCTTGGAGGGGGCGAGGGGGAGGGGGAGGGGCACTGCCACAAACTTGATGTGATAATTGCGGCTTTTGGCTTACTTTGTTCGCCATTTAATTGTAAGTAATTTGTGCGCTTTTTGTTGTTGCTGTTGCTTTATTTAGTCTTACGAGTAGTTTTCCCTTTTCATTTATGTTGCGGCAAAAGTTTTTGCCTTCTTTTTTTTTTAGCGAAATTGTTCAACAAATTCTCGCTGGCACGCATTGCTGGATACGGATACGGAGATGCCCTTTAATCTCCATTGTTGCTGTTGGGTTTCCATTTCATTGTTGCTGCTGTTGCTGTTGTTGTTGTTGGGTGGCAATTGCAATGAATGTTGTTATTTTAGCTTCACTTGCACCTTTACGCTTCGTGGTTTGTGTCTAAGCTTTGACGTGCACTTCCTTTTCATGTTTACGGAAGCGTGACAACAAAACAGAAAAAAGCAACAACAACAACAGCAACAAATTATTCTCCAAAGAGCAGAGCAACAAAATGAGGGTGCAAAGATGTTCGGAGTTATGTTTATTAAGCTTTAAGAGGTCCGGGGAGAGGAAAGTGTAAGTTTAAGTGGTTCCAAGAATTTGGATTTTTTTCTGAAAATGCTGCGACCGCTTAGCTTTTGCTTTAGCTTGTGTATAGCTTAGTATATGCTCCAAACTATAAGGCGGAAATATATATTACACAAACCAACTTTATAGAAAGTCCAATAAAAGATTCTGATGTGAGATTAATGTGAGAGAAAATGTGTTCTCGGCATTAAAGTGTTTGTCCTTGATTTTAAATAACACTGAACTCATATTTTCTGTCCGCTCTGCTCACGACCCTGACCGAGAAAATATAAAAAAAATCGGTCTCTGTCTTCCCTAAACCGCTGTTAAGCGGCTATTGTTCTACACCCAACACTGGTCGATCTGACTGCAGCCCAATAACAGGCGCATTTCAGTCAAGCGTTCCGAAAACGTTTGCTTGTCAAAGACCGAAATGCAAAAATGTTATCTTGAAAAGTTGGCCAGAGCAGACTCTAATCACTAGAGCAGGGGTGCCCGCACTCTATACGCTTGGAACGCATTTGTTGTTGCTAAGAGCGAAACCCACTGCCGCGCGTATAGGGCTCACGCATAACGTAATTGCAACATCAACTTCGAATGTGTATATCTTCTCTTTCTATTTTATCCTTCTTGCGGAATTGAAAGCAACAACAATACGTATTTTGATTATGCCATGTGCATCAGACAGCCACAAGCACACACAGCACTACTCAATAACCGGTGTGTTATTGACAGCGCAAGCATTTGGTTCTCTTGGGCATCCCTGCTCTAGAGTCTAGTGTAGTGGTGCCCAAAATTCGTGAACCTCGGACGGAACACGATTGGAATGCCGTCTGCACCAGTTGCACTACCGCACTCGATGGTTGTAAATCTCAAATTTGTATTCCTTCGACACTCAATATAAAACGTGTAGATGAAATTCAAGTCTGCTTATGAAGTATCGCGATACCTGATGTAATTTGTTTGTGTAAATACCCAAATTCTCTCCTCAAACTATCGCCAAACTCTCCCTTTGACGAGAGAGATAAGTAACACGACAAAATGTTTGCAGGGTTACTTCGTGTTTCCCTGCAGTAAGTAGTATCTTAGCCGTGTAGCAACCATCGTGTGCGATAGTGCAACTGGTAGAGACGGCATTCCAATTGTGTTCCGTCTGAGGCTCCCGAATTCGAATCCAAGTCAGTGTAAGTATAAAGTTTATAAAAATTTATATTATTCGCAGTCTTTTAGAACTTTATCTGTTCATATCTCCAGGAAGAAACGTTTTTTTCAGATCAGATTTTTTATTTCTTATCGCTATTGTATCGCTGATAAGAGACTTTTTTTCTATTTCCCAGAAGTAACGCTTTCTTATCGCTCTGAAGTTATGGCATGGTGTCCATTTCTTCCCGTAGGGAGATGAGAATGCGATAACATTGCGATATCACTAGAGTTAAGCGATACCTTCTAGGCGAATCGCATTTACATATATCTTCCTCGATGAAAAATGTTTGCTTGATTCTTTGCCACGCACACAAGCGCAAAGCTTGATTGTGTGAGTTTGTGCCCTACTGGCCTAGTGTGAGCAGAAAGTGCCAGTTCGAGAGAGAATGAGAGAGCGCTCATAGTTTTGAAGCATACATACAAACATGCGTTGAGATCGGTAGCCTGAGAAGTAACCAAGAAAGATCTTTTCCCTGACTGGTCTTTTTGAGTTGGGCCGAACCAGACACGAGATAAAAACAAACAAGAAAAAACGTATTTCTCTCCTCTCACAACGTAACAGAAGCAGAGAGTGCAGTTAAAGGTTGTTTTTGTCCCTCTATGCCAGTGATCCCCAGCCATGCCCCGGGGGGCCGAACACATTCGACGATTCAAGCCGAAGCGTGCCGAAGCAAAGCCTCAAATGTTGAGAGAGACGAGAGGCAGAGAGCCTCTCTTTTGGGATGCTCTATGCAATTTGTTGTGCGAATACGGTTACTTTCTGACTACAGCAAAGAGCAGACCGTTTCTTAAGACCTCAGTTTTTACGACGTTTCTTCATTTAAAAGCAGATATCGAACTTCGAACTGACATTGCCGTTTTCCATTAAAGGGAAATTCGAAAACTTCTTTTAGTCGATGGCAGTATAAGTACATTTAAGCCAATTTCTCATTGTCCGGTACTATCGATATTTTCATCGATAGACCAACAGCTGATTCCAGCACTAGGTTGATAATACTTGAAGCATTATTTTGAAGAATAAACAATTATTTTACATCCTTGCAAAGGAAATGGAATTATAAAAGACAGATAAATAATGTAAGAGATCAAAAGAGTACAGATCTTGTCGAATCGGATTGCTAACAGGTATAATGCATTGTTGCCAGAGTCAATATTTTTGGGCAAGCCAGGCAGTTGTGCCAAGCTTTACTAAAACGATGAGCTCTGGCTTGAGCGGCAAACTGATTTCAAAAGCTTTCTCCTTCTAAGTTACCGTATCACTGTTCTTGTTCTCCCAAATATATTTGCTTAACATAACAAGGTCCACAAGCAAATGTTCCTCAAGAGTTTGCTTCCTGGTCTTTTTGAACTTTCCCTTTGATTCGTTATCGCAAATAATTTTATTCACCTTTTTGCAAAAAATAACCAGCAACAACCAATGGCATTTAATAATAACAAAACAATTTCGATAGTTTGGATGGTCTCTGGTCTTCCTGTTGCAGCGACAGGAACTTATGGATATTAGATGAAATCGTATTTGAGTTTATAATACTTATCGATAATGCTTATCGATATATTTCAAATTGTATAGATTGTGTTGAGAAGCGTTTGCCATCAGATCCTTCAAAATTGATCCGAACTTATGACCATACTAGTATTACACCTAGAACCCTAGAAGATACTCAAAGTCATTAAATTTGTAATCTACACTTACAGAAAAAATTGAGATTTTCATACCTTTCAAATTATTGATTCAAGTGCGAATTTCTTGTTCCAGGTAGGAATTTTGGATACCGAATTTTGGATCCTACATTGATAGAAAAAAAGGGAAGTATTTCATACTTGAATTAAGAGTTTTTAGTGTTAGAAGTGCAATGGATTTGATCCAAGAGCTACTTTCTCGGTCTAAGTTGCTTCATTGCTTCATCTAAGCTTGACCAAACTTATTTTGGGCTCAAATTCAAGTTCGAAATTGCTAACAACTTAAGAACGAACTAATGCTTTTCAAGAACTATCGTACTCAAACTATTCGCTCTACTTTTTTGTGACTGCAGTGTGGAGTTGATCTTTTTCAAATACTGTACAATTGATGCAGCTCTTCAACTTTTACCCCAATGGATTTTCCACAATTTCCAAAATTATTTAGCTAAAACATTCAAACACGTAAAATGTTGGCATTTAATTGAATTTCCCTTGGCCCCAAAAATCATTATACGTATTGAGAGCAGCATTTAAAGAAACATTTATTATTGGGAAGTAAACAAAAACCTGCACACACTTCATGATGATTTTCAATCCGAATCCAAAACGAGAGATGCCAACCCCCAAGCAGCAGCAGCAGCAGCACCGGCAGCAGCCGCACTCCCCCAGATGGGTTTCTGGAAGGCAACACAAAAATCTTTTTACGTCAGTTCTGCTTGTCTTGTTGCCTGGCATTTTCTTGCGTTGTTACCTTCAGAGTCAGAGCGGCGGGAACCAGGCGAAATGCTTGGCTGGCTTTCCCCGCTGCCCCTGCCCCACCCCAACAAACTCTGACACCGACTCGCCGGCAATTTCCTTGAGCGAAAAATACACGAAAACGAAACGAAACGAAACTTTTTGCTAAAAACGTTAAACGCAACTGTCCGTCTCCGTCCGCTGCTGCTGCTGCTGCTCCTCCGCCCGCCTGCGTCTGGTTCGTCTGTCTCGCACTCGCTTCTGGTTCATCCTTCCGCCTGTCTTGCAGCAGTTTAGTATATAACAAGTCAGCGTCAGCTGCTCCTCAACCATCCCCGCCGCTCGCCTTGAATACTTCCATGTTCATTTTACAAGTAAAACGGAAATGACAGTTCCGCAACGAGAACATCTTTCGTTACCAAAGTGAAAGAAACCTTTCTCCGCATAATAGTCTGTCAAAGTGGATGGCTCCAGCTCCCCCCGAACCCACTTCACTTCCAGTTGGAGTTGAAGTTCAACTTTCCTCAACTAATTTCTAATTATGAGGTCCAGAGCATAGAAATCATTCGCACTCGGAGTGATTTATGGTTTCTGGAAAAATGTCAAATATTTTTGTAGGGCATTCCCCGGCTCAGCTCCTCCCCTCTCACCCCCTCCTTATTGAACATTATCCAAATCGTAAGTTGGCAACTTTTTTGATTTATTTATTTATATTGTTTGGCCTTGCTAATCGCCAGTGGAGCGACTGATTAGCGTAATTTTCTGGTCTGCGAGTCGTCGACAAGGCCTTCGTTTTGTACAAGATTGGGCCAGACTTCTAGGTCTAATATTATTTAATTGCCTTGGCGTCCACTTGGGAGAAGGATAATGTGCAACGGAAGTGGGGTCTGATTGTGGTTAACATTTATATGTAAAACGATAACAATATCACGCTACAATAGAAAATAAATGCAGAGGCTGTTCGATAAACTTGAAAAAGCTGTCGCCGCTTGGGAGTTTTTATGAAGAAACAGTGCGCAAGCGGCACAAAAAAAGAGACCTGCCGAAGCTACGAGTCATCGCGAGTATTTGTACTAAACGAGCTTTACTCATGACGGCTCGTAACAGAACTTATTGTAGATCTTAGCAACAAGACTCCGCGAACCCGAAGATTGACTTGAAACTCGGTTTTTTAGCACTTAAGGCGAATTAATTTGCAACCCGAGTGGGAAAATTCTTTAAATTCTGGACTTTTTTGATCCGAAAGACTTTTATGCTAATTTCATTCAATAAGCCAAACATTTTAGAAAAATCGATTTTAACTCAAGTACAAAATTTCTTGAAGAAATAGACTTACACGGGGGCTACACAGAAACCTCTTTCAACCATATTCCAACCGAATTCCAATTCTTAGGTGTCCCGGAAATCTCTTTCGGTTGGTTTCAAGACTTTGCAAGCCAAATAATGCCAATAAGCAAACTTACCAAACCGAGTTAGCGAACCAAAGCGAGTAAGCAAGGACACAAAAATATGTTTCCCTAGGTTGGCAAATCTAACTCAATGTAGAAAACAACGAACAAGCTATGAAAACTAACTGTTATGTGTTATTTGCGAGAGACGAAGCTCTGTTTTTTGCTGTTGGACTCATACACACACCCTTTAACTAGACTTTGAAATAAGAAAATGAAATTTCTTTAAGTTCAGTGGCATCGACGAATATTCAGAAAGATTTACAAACCAAGCAACGGCCAAAACTCTAGAGATTTCTGTGTCACTACCGACAATGACGAGCCAAGAAGGAAAGCAATGGTAAATACTAAAGTGTTCTTACCCACCTGGTCCTAACACATTGCTTATGAAGTAATGGTAAACTCAGAAAAAAATTGGTTTTAAATCTATCAAGCTCTTTCAAGCCCTTTCGTTGATAAAAGTAGAGTAATCTTTTGCTTGACTTAACTTTAACCTCTTTCTCTGAATATTTTGTACTTATTTTAAGAAGGGAATACCTGCCTCCACAGAAGTTAAAAAAAAGAGTGGGCGTCGTGGAACAACCGGCACTATTTGAAATTACAATACTTGTATAATAGGGTGGGTCAATTTTTTTTACTCCTTGGGCTCATCGCGATTCTGGTACTACGGGCCATAGCAAGTATTTTTGCCCAAGGAACCAAACCTCTAAAATCATTTTCAAGCCTGCGAAAACGACGATAAAGATATTTTCATATTTCTACGCGAACTACTCCCTCAGTTTTGACGCAATCAAGCTGAAATTTTGCACAGAGTCATCTTTTAGCTGCACACTGCACATATGTCGGAGACCCGCGGATCGCATGGTTACTTCTTTTAGCTTTAAGGTATTTTCATATTTCCAATTCAAATGCAAAAAAAAAAAATTATTTCAAATGTGTACACTGGAGGTTTTTTGGATCAATTTTAACATTAATTTTTATTTTTAACTGCCTCCAGGGACGTTTTCGTGCTTTCTGGTAGATTTTTTCAATTTTTTGAAGAAAATTGACGAAATTATTGCAAAAATCGTCGAATCTTTGACTTTTCATTTAAAATAGCATAAAATTTTCAGCGCAGCGGTGGTACATCGAAATTGTTCTAGAATCTAGATGTTCATAAGCAATGCTTGAGGAAAAGGTGGTTTGAATATGTTTTATTTATCTTTCATGTCAATCATATTCGTATAGTCCGGGCAATTGAAGTTTATTCACAATTTGCGTTATTTTCAAATCCATATATAGATACCAACGTATGAAAATTTTTCGATTTGGAGAGCAAATTTTTTCGAAAAACCGAGCATCGCTGTAGTTTTTTTGCCACAAATTTTAATTCATTTTTTGGGACTAACCGCCTGCAGCTTTGTCCATCAAGCTGATATAAATGCAACAAAATTTATGAAAATGGAAGGGCATTTGGGCCATATGCTAAAGTGGTTGAAATAAAAATTCGACCACCGCTTTGATTTGTACATGACGTTAAAGTTTGAGATATATGCCATAAACTTAGGAATAACTCTCTTCAGAAGGCAAATTTGGGCACCTTCGGGTTTGCTGATGCTGCTCGCTTGATGTTTTTGGGCTGCATTGATATGTGCCCAGTCGCAAAAGACTCGTAGACCCAGAAATTTTGGGTCAGTGTGACCTCAATGATTTTTTCAAAGCAAAAAAAAAAAAAATTGCAAAACACATTTTCCGCCATATCTTTAAAACAAAAGCTGATGGAGCCAAACCGTGTCCAGAATTTTTTCATCGAAGAGGCTGCAATATACAAAAGTAGTCATTTTACTCCCCTGTTTTATATAGTTTACAGAAAATTCCTATGGCAACTACAAGAAAAAACTATCCGATCCGCGCGGTTCCGTCATAAGGCCCATCCCCCCCACACAGAAAGCGGAGCGGAGCAGAGCTAGAGGAGCTCGAATTTTTCACATAAAATTCTCCGCTTCGCTAAGCTGTTGGTGAGCGCGCTATGAGCTCTTTGTGTTTGATTTCCCAAAGCGGATGTGCTACGCTCCGCCTAAGTTCAGTGTTCAGCTAAAATATGACTCTGGGCAAAATTTCAGCTCAATAGCTTCCAAACTGAGGGAGTAGTTCGCGTAAAAAGATAAAAATAACTTTAATGTAATTTTCGCAGGCTCGAAATTGATTTTAGAGGTATGGTTTCTTGGTAAAAAATACTTGTTATGGCCCATAGTACCAGAATAGCGATGAGCCCATGGAGGTTTTTTCGGCTCCTTACAATTTTACCCACTCTATTGTATAATAATATAAAAGAAGTCTTGGTAACAGTATTGGTCGCTGTTTTTGTTCACTCTTTTGGTCACTGTTTTGGTCACTGTTTTGGTCACTGTTTTGGTCACTTTTTAAGTCCTTGTTTCGGTCACTGTTTTGGTCATTGTTTCGGCCACTGTTTCGGTCATTGTTTTGGTCCTTCTTTCGGTCACTGTTTTGTTCATTGTTTTGGTCACTGTTTTGGTCACTGTTTTGGTCACTGTTTTGGTCACTGTTTTGGTCACTGTTTTGATCACTGTTTTGGTCACTGTTTTGGTCACTGTTTTGGTCACTGTTTAAGTCACTGTTTTTGTTACTGTTTTGGTCACTGTTACGGTCACTGCTTTGGTTACCGCTAATCCACCACCCACCCACTCACAACGCAACAGCTGCTATGGCTGTCTTGCAAAGACCAAAGCTGCTCGTTTTCTGGATTTTTTCGGCAAAAACGTGTGATGGTACAACGAGCTAACACGCCTCCATCGTTGCGTGCAAAAGAGCTTTGGGTACGCTCACCGAAAGTCCGACGAAAATGGTTCTTTCCTTATAAAATGAACCTAGGATGTCTTGAAGGGAGAACATTGTACTATGTACGAGTGGTAAAAAGGTTAATGGCCTGTTTTTGGTAACGATTGTGTGCTCATCAAGCACACACACTGCGCACTTGTCGGACATGAGCGGCTTTCTTCGTTGTTGTGCTTGAATCAAACTAAACAGTTCTTGATTTAGTTCAGAATAATTAAATTTTTCCGATCTATTTTAATAAACTTGAAACCTAAACTACCAAATAGTTAGCCTAATGTCATTTCTAACGAGTACCCACTGTATGTATATATTTTTAATTCGTTTGTATGTAACAATTGTTCAACGCACTGAAAGACACCCACACATGTTGCTCCACTTAGCCTGAGCCTTAGCTTTGTGTTTGTATGTGTGTATTCGAGTGCTAAGCAATTCCCAGAGGCCATCCCCCATCGGAGCAGCAGCAGCAGCAGCAGAAGGAGGTGGGGCAAATGGCGATGTCAACGTCACGATGGCTGTGCGCCACTTCCAAGTAATTTGCAAAACTCTGACAGTTTTTCTGTAGTTCTGCGACTTTGATTTATGTGCGTGTGCCGCCACAAATGTTGGACATAATCAAATACAAATGCATAGAATGCCTCAATTTTGCAATTGATAGTGTGAAGGTCAAGTTAGTTGGATGAAACAAAAGTCGCATGTTACAGTGGGTTCTAGGGAAAAAGTCACAAAAGTCAGCAAAAAAACCAAAAAAATAAAGAAAAAGTCGCACACAAAAATAATCCCAAAAAGTTTTGCGCTCAAAAACATGAAAACGTTCAGTGGGACAGGGGCAGAGGGGGTGGTGGTGGAGACAGGCAGGCAGGCACAGACGTTGTTGATCACAAAAAGGAAAATGTCAAAGTTCTTTTGCGGTCTCCGAGGTTCTTTAAATGTTCTCGGTAACAAACAAAACAAAAAATGTTTTATTTTGTTTTTTTTTTTGGTTCTTGGAAGCTCCGTTAAGGGAATTTAGCACACGAGAACGCGATTTTTTCATGTTTTGTACTCGTATATAAGTATGTATTTCTCTGGATGTTGTCTGTAGGGTTTTGGTTTTGTTTTGATGTTTATGCGGCTGGGTTTAGGGTCGAAGCTACAGGAAATGTCAATGAAACTTTTGGCAGTCTACCTAGAGCATGTCAGACATTTGGTTAAGTAACAGTTTAAAATTTATCATAAATTTAATTTATGGAATTTTGTCTGATGTGATACCCAAAACTTCTGCCCAGTTGCCAAGCGTAAACTTACTTTTTCTCTTACAAAGCAGAATTTTGCAAAAAAAAAAACAAAAAAATCTATTTGGAGTGGTAAAATTTTAATGAAAAATCTTTTGCAAAATGCAGAAAGCCACTTCAAAGGCAGTTTTCCCCACTTGCCTGCTGCCCCCCTCCAGTGTCGGTGACATGAATGCTGACAACGTGTCTTAGTTGGCACAAAACGAGCTCAAGAGATGCAACAACACACACACACACACAGGCACAGGCAGGACATGGATCCTTTGCTGGTGTTTGTATGTTTGCCTGGCTTGTCATGTAACAGGAATTTTAATTTAATTACGCCTTCCTGACAAGGTTTTTGTGTTGGCATAAAATAAATATTCCCATTCATAGATTAGCCCTCTCCCTCAGTCAGTCCCTCCACCCTCCTGCGCTGATATATAATCAATTTAGTCAAGTCCACATAAATCATGGCTTGTCTAGCGATGTTTATCACGAATTAAGAAAATTATGTGGATGCAAATTCATTTTCAATATTCATAATTTCGTTACGAGACGAAAGAATTTTGGCCTGCGGCGTCGACGCAAAAATCAATATCTCAACTTTATCCTACAGGTATTTGCTCCTTTTCTGTCATTCCAACAGACTCGACTCGGGCGCTGGTGCTGGTGTTGGTCCTGTGTCGACGACACAAGGCCGTTTGTTCGTGCCAAAAAATAATTTCCTACTTTGCAGACGCTGGCAACTTGGGCGCACTTATTGTTATCAACGGCTGAAATATGGCATTTTAATTTTATTAGCTGCACAATGCTGCTGCCGCTGCCGCTGCTGCTGATGATGATGAAGATGATAAAGATGATGACGGTGACGATGAGCCAAGCATCTGCACAGTGGTACGGATTGAATAATTTGGAATTTTGCTTGTTGAAAATACTCAAAAATGTACAAATTCGTTAGAGTTTATTGGTAGAATTGAAGATACTACGATATTTAAAACTGAAGTCATTTGATTCTACAAAAAAGTCTTGCTTCATCATTTTAAAGAGCACAAACTTCTCTTCTTCTCAATCGTTCTTGCTCATTATACGCTTCGTTGATCTGTTCTGTCCGTCGGGTACGATTTTCAATCATTCTATTTCAACACTGAGCGACTTTTCGGTGTCGCTTCGCATTCTGAGAGCGTCGAACAATGTTACCATGACATTTTAACCAGGGCATCAAACCGGTTTTGAACCGAACCGGCTCGACAAAAACCATAGACATGAAAAAATTTGACTTACGGTCTAACGATTTCTTCTGTTATCTGATCTTACGACCGGCAGGAAAGTTCAAAAATATGAATTTTATTACACTAATTGCTGTTAAGCCAATATTTTTCTGATATTTTCGTTCATCGATGTTGTTTGTAAATTTTTTTGTATTTCCCTTTTTTTTTAAAGCACTGCGTCAACATCTGCCCGCTGGAGGATGTTTTCCCCCCAGGGCCTTTTCATCAACTTCCGGAACTGATAATTATTATTACATATTACTCTTAATGTGTTGTGGTTTTACCAATTTGTGATTTTCATATCCTTTAAAAAGGTTTCTTTTTATTTTGTCTTTAATTCCTTCACACACTATTCAAATTTGAAGCCAATTTACTGGTTTTCTAGGTTCTTGGATTTCGAGCCAATTACCAAAAGCTGATTTCATTTTATTTCAGTCTACCCGAACCATTTTGTCAAGTAAATACCATAAAACACTATGCTCATTTTCTAGTGATGATACCTATTAATCAAAAATTAGTTTAACATTTCGTGACAACTGCATAACGGATATCACCATGCTTGACTCTTGTTCACTCATGAATCACGCACAGATCACGGATGTTTCACGCACGAAACTCTGTGTTTGCTCACTCTCAAGTCGTGACAAGCCGTGACCCGTTCAAATTTACGCTACGAGCGCACCTCTAGTGGAAACCCAATCTCAATTATGCCAATGGATTTATAAAAATTTGCTTACATTTTTTACTTCCGTCGCACAGTGGGCTGGATGGCCAAATTTTTGGCATAAAGTCGACAAATGCAGCCACAGAGTTGAAACTTGCTGAATTTGATAACAAAAAGCAGAATAACATGTGAAAAAGTTTTTAACCGATCTGAACACGCCTACATCACCGCCCCGTAGCGAGTTCGTAATTTAATGTAACGTATTTTATTTTTAATTATTTTTTTTTGTTTTTATTAATTTTTGTTGATGAGGGGGGAGGGTTACATTTTTAGTTGACCTTCCATTTACTATATCAAGTAAGGCCATCCTCTATTCTGAAAATCTGTCGGAGCGAAAAACACCGACGTTTTGCAATCTAATTTGTTCAAAAATCCTGTAATAAGTCTTCTTGTTTTTCGATCATTGACCAGCTTTACGTTGAACAAAGGTCATAAGCTGGACTTAATCTTTCATAAAAGACGGAGAACGAGCAAAATCGGGCAAAAGGACACGACGACGGACGACACGCGACCACAAATCGCTGGTGTTAATGCTGATCAAGAATATGAAAAAAACACTTCCAAGAACGCTTTAAAATAGTTAAATTCTGGTTGAAAGTGGGCGAAAGTTTTTTTTAAGTCAACAGGAAAAAGGTGTTTAACGAAGGTTTCTCGGCCTAAGGACGTATCACAAACACTTCGGTTAATAATTGTTAATGATTTAAAAAGTATACTACAATTGCTTAATATGGTTTACATAGTTGGATAGTTCACAAAATAAATTTTTTTCCGGGCAGGTGATGGCAGATAAACGATTCTTTATCTTTTTCCCATAGGTATATTCTTTGACATTTACCTTGTAGCTAACCTAGGTCAGAAAAATGAGTACTGTATCTTGCATATTTCACACAAATTATTGATTCACCAGCAGCCATCGTCTCTTTTAGCAAAGATCGGACTTTGCAGGCCTGTTAAATGTCTATGATAGCACTTCGATAGCATTCATTTTTGGAATTGTTATATATGAAGTATCCTACTTTAGAATATATAGCTTATATCAAAAAAAATAGTGTCAAGAAAATTGGACTTTATGCCAAAAATTTGGCCATCCGGCGAATGTCCTCTGTGAGAATTCGAACTCGGGGCCTTAATATTGAACACGATTGTAATGCCGTCTCAACCAGTTGCGTCATCGCGACGCGTCGCGACCATCAGGCTAAAAGTAAATATCATTCTCGCATAAATAAGACCGCTTGTAATTCTTAAGTTGGAATTCCCTGCATTGGGTAAGGGTAAAAGGGGTAACTAAAATTACATTATTATAAAATACCGCTATGTTTTCAGTCAAATCAAAATGATTTTGTAATAATTATAATACAAAAGGGGCATAGTAAAGACCAATATGATTGTTCTAGTTTTTAAGCTCTGTTCCAGAGGTATATTAAGAGTATTTTAGAGTATTTAAAGTTTGTGCAAAAGTGTCCGTATGTCCGTCCGTCTGTCTGTCCGTCCGTCTGTCCGTATGAACAGACAGATCTCAGATCAGGTATGGAACATATGTTTCTTATACTTGCAGGCAGATTAAGTTTATTTTCAATTTTTTTTCCCGCCCCTGCAATATCGAAAAAGTCATATCTCCCACAATTTTAAAGATATACGGTTCGAACCTTCTGGACATATTTAGTATTCGGGTCTTTATAGTCGGGCTTGACCGACTTTCTTTCTTGTTTTTATGCGGTATTTTCCTGAGTGTAGGGTAAATAGATATGATTAAAAAAACACAAAGGGGATTTGCTTAGCGTATTAACATATAGACTAGTTATTTTCCGGAGACTTTAATTTGAGTAATCAATATAAATCATATTGTCTGAACAAATCCGAAATCTGAATAAAAGAAATTCATGATATCTATTAGCGTTCAACATTTTATCGCTATAAGCTAGGCTTAGCCCACAACCTTTTGTTCAATGATTCTAGAAAATGATCCAGTAACTAATAACTAAAGCCTCAAGGGCTTACAATCATGAATAATATAAGAATTCTTCTGTTGACAAATGCATAAAGCGATCTTATACATCAGGTTCAGTTCTCATTTCCATTTTTCGGAATTGAATTTAGTTTTTTTTTGGATTAAGACAACTTAAAATACTGCTACAAGGACGGTGAACGTTTTGATTCGAAAATAATAAGTGACTTCAGTGTAAACAGAGAACCTGCAGAAGTGAAACAAAAAAATAGCCGTAAAAAAAACTAATATAAGAATCGAGTATAATTAATAATAATTAATTATAGTCAAGCTCAATAATCAACATGAGACTTATTTCGTTACTGAAATGTTCGTTGATTTTAGATAAGTGTGGCCATTTTTTTCGGTTTTTATCGAAGATTCTCTGGCCACACCGAAATTAAAATCAAAATCAATTTCAGGAATACATCTTATATTTCAGAGCTTGAAAATTAAAAAAATTATAATCTTGTAAAGTTCATTTTATTTGAAGTCATTTTTTGTACCAACCCATTTCCTATAAAAAGGAAGTCAGGTTCCAATTCGGTAGGTCACTTAATCTGAACCAAAACAGTTTTGAGCGGTTCGGTTTAGCCTTAATTATAGAAGTTTTAAATTTTCTCCAATCTTTTGCGGAGGCAACATAACAATTTGCAAATTTCTTGAGGTGTTTTCATATCTCATTGGTCCATCGGCTCCCATTGTGCAGTTTATTTGTGTTTTGTTTGGGGTCTCCCTTCTAGCGCTCAGCTGGGGAGAATCATTTGCCGCTTTGGCCATAACTGCGCATGCTGGATTTCTCTAAGAGAACATGCCAAAATGCTTTATGTGCTCACTTTCTCTCTCTTTCTCACTCTCCTTTCACATTCAAGAGCCATAAAGTTATAGTTTTCCGCCGAGAGCCCCAGAATGAAGTTATTTTGCCAAAAAAAGTTTATGGCAATTTAGAAAATTGTCTTACCATTATGTTTGTTGCTCTCTGCAGGCTCTTTGGCCAGGCTCTTAAGTGGTGTCCTCCTCGATTTGTACATATATAAAGATGGAAATATACCTAATTTATGCTCTTTTCTACATTTACGCTTACGCTTTTGTTTGTTAAGCATTTTCGGCTGAGCGTTTTGCCCGCTCAAAAAAAAAAAAAAAAAGAAAGGAAGCAAATGAATTGCTTTGTGCCTCAGGCATTCCGATGGCATCTTAGTTGGCAAATTCATGGCGTCGAGTCGAGAAAATTCGTTTGTTTTTCCGTCGTTTTGCCGACGGCAAAATTTGTGAAATCGTTTGGCGCGCTGGTGATTTAATCGGAATGCCTCGAGTCTAATGGGTTGGAGATCTACGCAAAATTGGTCAGGAACATGTGCCCCATAACGCAAATCAAATTGCTGTGTACAATAATTTTGGAAAAACGTAAACTGCGTCTGAGAACGAAACGGAAAAAGTATCGCAAATAACCAAAGAAGCAGCAATTCTTATCATTTATGCTGGGTTTCAAAGTTTTGAGGGAGTTTTTCAAAAGATATTTTGAGGTAAGCATTTCCATTTGCATTTTCCTCACACCACAAAATGCGGCAGGAAAAATGTAATGCATTTTTACAGTTGAGCAACAATGAAATGTGTAACGCATGAGCTGAAAACGCACAAGAATTGCAAAATCAGAGCAAAAAAAATTTTAAACATGGCGCGAACATAATGTCCTGTGTCCTTGCCTGTCTCTACCGACAACTGTGCGTTTCCAGCTTTTTTTTTTTGTTGTTGTTGCGAATTTCCCTGCTGCTGGAAAAATCGAACATTGATTTATGGCGTGTGTGTGGCACAAAAAAAAAATGTATATAAAAATGAAAGAGGAGGGTAGAAAGGCGGCCCTGACAACCACGATGATGCTGATGAGCTGGAATTGTTTTTGATATGTCTGATACACACTCGCACACACACACACACACGTATAGACGGACAGACAGATGCAGGTCGGTTACATGGAATGCCTCCTGCTCCTCGATTATTATTTGTGACAAACGGAGAGGAAGAAGCCACCGCCACTGCCATCGTTTCTCATTTGGCATTCATCGATGTTGCATTTACAGCAACAACTTGAACAAAAAATTGCAAATGCAATTCGTAGCGCATAAATTTTAAAAAACGCGTGTCACATGTCGATTTTCGATTGTTCGCAAATTAATATATAAAATACGACCAAAATGCGGGCTGTTTTTGCGGTTCAACATTGTTTATTGTTACAGTTTCTGAATATTGGTATCGATTTGTACCTGAAGCGATCATTAAATGCATTTTGATGAACCCGAAAGGGATGAGAGCAATCGTTTACGATACGTTTACGTATGCTTTGTCAAAGAATAGCCACACAATCGGGTCGAGCAGAGCAAAGGCGGCACAAAAAATAGCTATAAACAATATGTGATTGTAAATTTGGATCCCTTTTGGTTTGCTTATGTCAGTAAATTGAAAAATAGTTTTAAGTTTGTAACTGGAAAGATATCCGCTTGGAGACTGAATTGGTTCAATGACTATCGGGGAGTATAACACCGCTTTAATTGCTAGCAGAACCGCGACTTAGTTTGGTTCAGTGTTTAACTCTTGAAATATTGACTGTCATTAACAGTCCTTGCCGGGTGCACTTGCTGAGGAATGCAAACCAGTTCTTAACCGAACCGAAACTAAAATATACCAATCCGTTAATTAGTGATCATATACTAAACCGGTGTTCTTTCGAAAATTATGATCCGAACCGAAATATAAAATAAGAGTAGTCTTTAGAGCAGCGTTTCCAGCCATAGCCCCTGGGGGGCCGAACACAATCGGTAACTCACACCGAATGCTTGCCGAAGTAATGCGTCAGTGAGTGTAAGAGAGAGACAGAGAGCCTATCTTCTTGGGGAACCCACACTTATTATTCCGCGATGATATCTATAGATGTATCGAGACGTCAATTTGATTCAAAATCATTTTTTGTACCTCAGAAATTGCATGTAGATGTAGAAAAAACGATCGAAATGGAAACCGCGCAGTTCGCAATGCGCAGTGCTGATCGAAATTGTCAAGGCCGCCTTATGGCTGAATTAAGAGTTCGATAACGATCGAACATCTTTCGAAAATACAATCGGTTTCTATTTCACTCGGCAACGGGAACGCCAAAATTAAAACGACTCGGAATTGCGATCGTTATACTTTCCATTCGGAAACGGGAACAGGCCTGATACTCTTAAGTTTCATAAATAACCCCCTTCTTAACGTTTTTCATGCCACTTTTCCCTAATTATCAATTATCATGAGTTAAAACCAATTTGCAAACCGGTTCAGAACCGAGCCTGTTTTGAACCAAACCGAACCGCTTATTTCAGCTGGCGAACCGAACCGCAAACCAAAACCATCTTGCTTTCTGAATTGCCGAACCGAACCGAAAACCGCAAAGAAAAGCGGTTCTGTTCGGTTCAGTTCTCTGGCGAGATTTGTCATGAATCGCTTTCCTCTAGCCAATGATACTTATTAATTTGGGAATTTGAATCATTTCCCTACAATAATTTTTATACAACATTCCATTCGAACCTCAGAAGGAGATCACTGCTAGACCGAATAGATCCTTTGCCGGATCGATATAGCCATTAAGGATGACTTGACACAAATTTTACGTCTTATGCAATTGCCCGCCGATCTTATAATATACGTGTTATTAATATGCATTATTTTCTTAAAAGTTGATAAGTGATTTTTAGTCCTCTAGTGCATGGCATAATTAATAAGGTAGAGTCAACAGAAATTCACCATGCGAGGGAGGTACCAGTTGGTATGAACATGTGAGAGCACGTTGACATCCGCTTTGCTACTGCGTTTTTCACCGTTCAACCCAAAAAAAGATGGCAGCCTACTTGAAT
Organism: Lordiphosa collinella; assembly: GCA_018904265.1. Lineage (NCBI taxonomy): Eukaryota > Metazoa > Arthropoda > Insecta > Diptera > Drosophilidae > Lordiphosa > Lordiphosa collinella. Next base: position 203,009 of record JAEIFV010000524.1, read on the forward strand.
GACTCCACCTTATAATTACACCATGCTCTAATAGGCAGTATTCTAAGTTTTCTGTAGAACTTCTTTAACTTAATACAATCTTAGGCAGTAGAGTTTTTTCTCATATTTATTTTATAAATAAGGTGTGCATGTGTTCTCTGACTTCGAAGTGCATTCCTCTAGGAATGTATAGACGAATCCTGCAAATCCAGCTTCATAAATCTTGGACATTCTTTTAAGGAATTAAAAGATATTCACATGGTTTATAGCAATTCAATATTCAAAGTGTGCGAAAAGTCACATTACGACAGAAATCATAATATTTCATGTGTGAATCACCGAACCGAACTGAAACCGCTGTTCAGTTAGCTCCAAAAACTGAGTGTACCACTGAACCGAACCAGTACTTATTTTCCAGTGGTTTGCATCCGAGGTTAAAAGTGTAAGTAAATCACGTCCATATTTCAGCTGCAAAGATAATTGTATCTAGTCTCTGTATCACAAACTCAAATGAGCTAGCTTTAAGTCAAAAATCTTTTTGTAATGTTAAGGCAAATAAAAGCAACTAAATTTAAAGAAAATTGAAATTGATATTCAAAAATATTAACCCAAAAAATTTTTCAAAATTCGGAATACTTACGGTGATATAGTGACCCAAATTTCCTAGGAACTGCAAAGTTTACGCTCGTTCTTCTCGAACCGTTATTCTACAGGACCGATTTTGATGATGTATAGCTCAATGCCCGCCGAATTAACGCGGCTATGTCCGTAAAGGATAACTCTTTAGAACAGCGGTGGGCACGAAATTTGATTCAAATATCTAGAAAATTGTATAATACCCTCTGCAAGGGTAAACAAATTTACACATACAAACTTTTGCGGGCATTTTCATCCACTAATAAGCACAAATTAACGATTTGGGTACGTTTGATTTAGTACAGAACCGATTTTCATAGCTGGTTTAAGCCCGAGTAGCAGGGTAAGTGCAGAGAGCGCATGTTAGTTGGCATAAAGCTCAAAAGAGTATGATCGGCTATGATTCGGGCGGAGAGGTTTTCAATCTTTTAGCTGCTATGTGTGAGATAAACTCACAATTTACAGTCAGTCTCTATGTAAAAGATTCACATCTTCTAAGGCTTTGAATCTTTAAGTTTAGAATTTCATTCAGGCAAGCTCTTTCTTTGAGCCCGAATGGTATATGGAACTCTTTCCCAACTGATTTTAGCAACTTTCTTGTAAAGTAGACATACATTTTTGGTATTGAATTATTTCTTTCTCTAGATTCATGAGACCACCACTGTTCTAAGCTAAATCAGAAAATCAATGTCATAAAACTCGTCCCACTACTACAGCAGCTCCGACAAACTATTTCATAGCCTGCTCTTCAATTTGCTAATCACCTTCGACTTGCCACAGCCTCTGGTCCAAAGAAAAGTCTCCAGCCAAACACTTCAATTAGAAACTAACCATTTTGCCTCTAGCTTCGTCTGCTGCACAAATGAATTCATTTATTTTTCTTGGCTGTGTTCTTCTCATTCGATGAATCAGTTTGCCATGTTTGGCAATAAAATAAGAAAAAAAGGGGGCGTGTCAGCCGAAAAGCAGAGGGCGTTAGGCGATTTAGCGTATGCGAAATGCAACAAAACGCAACGAGGCTGCCGCAGCCGCTGCTGCTGCTGCTGCACCTTGGAAACCGGCTTTGGGATTAAGTTGTGAATCGTGATTTGGTAAAGTGCAAAGTGGATGAGCTTGAGACTTCGTCTGCGAGTCAGCCCTGCCCGCCGGTGATTAAACCATGAACCCTCGATGGTCCATGGAGTAGAAGATGTGCCGCGGCAGATACATGCAGCTGCGCGAGTCTTGGAGTCTGGGCGATATTTAACCCATGATTACAATGTTTGTAAATTTGGCTGGTCCTGCAGTTTTCTGTTCACCTTGCGGCCAATTTGTTCGCGAAACGTAGCTAAATGGAGGGGGAGCAGGAGAACTCCCTCTCTCTCTAGGTAGTTGAGCAATTTATTATGGCCGCAAATTGATTTTTATCTAGGCTTAATCGATTGCCGCTCCATCCTCGGGAGTGGATTAAAGCAAAATTATTTATGTTAGTTCACACGTTGTTTTACACATAATTTATTAACCGACATTTTCTAGTGCAAACGCTGTGACCTTGGGGGCAATGTGTGTGTTAGAAAATTGGATGTCTGCCGGGTGTGAAGGTGATTTACAATTGCGCAAAGCCTGGCAAAGATATTTATGACAGTGAAATGAGCGGCAAATTGCTTGCAATTACCAGCGCGTGTTCGGCCAGGGGCCAAATGGTTTGCTCTAAATTTTTTAGAAGAGAATTAAAACTTCAACTTTAAAGTCAGAAAAAGAAAACAGCAACTGAACTCACAGCAGCAGCAGCAGCAAAAAGGAGAAATACAACAGCTCGGACATGCAATTTTATCAGAGGGTAATAATTCATTACACACTTTTTCGCCTTGGCACCCCGCCCCTGGTATGGTACTCCCGGCTACTTTACGCCTGAAGCCATCAAGCGAGCATCGGAAGTGCTGCATTTACCGCTTTCGACATGCCTCCCCCACCCTCCATCCTTTACAGCGAAGTTTTCCTAGAATAAAGCTGATAAGTTCGTCAGTTGGTCAGTACGCACCTAGAAAATAAAACCAGCACAGAGGATAAGCTGGTTAATCTACTCAATTAACTAATTGCTACACCAAAAGGGACTGAAATTCTCGTTAAAAAAAAAGGGGGAAGGATAAGATTTCAGGCTGGAAAAAAACCCGTAGTTGGCCCATAAATCAATGTAACTGTCAACGTCATCTCGGAACCATCAGCGAGAGCGTCAATATTCTCGCTCGCAAAATCCACCCCTTAAAAACAGGCAGACGCAATCAGAGTCAGCCTTTTAGCCACGCCCCCCCAACCCCATCAAGTGAGTTAGTTTTGGGTTTCAGTTGGCAGTTGTGACGTCAGCAAAATATGAAATCAACTAACACACACACAAGGCACACACACACACATGAGTACTTCCTTTTCGACAGACAGGATATTACAAGCTGCTTGTGGGGAAATTAGATCTACCAACTGCGTCTTAAGTACATGACCTAAGAGCAGCTTCAAAACACTCGCACAGATGGGGGGACGTGTTGTTGTTGTTGTTGTTAGACTGAAAGCGATGCCAAAAGGTCCCCGAGGGCAACCAAATACTACATGTGCCACTTAATTGGAATGATTTCGTGAATGAAATATGATTTTCTTTATATGTAAGAGAACTTTTATGTGATTCTTGGGAATGAATACAATTTTAATTGGAGTTTGTTTTATGTAAATATATAAAAATTTATCATTTATAGTTAAGGCATAGTTTTGGTAATCGTAAGTAGAGGAAATGCAAAGCAAAGATTCAGCCACATTTTTATACCCAATACTTATTGAAAATGTGTTAAAGGAGTATCCAAAAGTTGATCAAATAGGTGTCTCAGACAAGTGAAAACATATCCGACGCTATAAATTTTATCACAGTCAACAGAGGATTCGACAAGACAGTCTATTCGAAAAATATTGAAATCGATAATATCAAATATCAAGCCAAATCTACTTTCGATATTATCAATATATTGTTATTTTGAATCCACTGAAAAGATTTTCTATAACGCAACTGAATACAAGTAAGAAAGTCGGTCAAGCCTTACCATAATATACTCTGTACCTGTAAAGTGCTGCCCATCACCGTAGCGACCGGTGCTGCCCATAATTGTTTGTTTTCCTTATTACTCATTCATCCAATCTCTACCATTCCTTTGGCGGATCGATAAATAATCCTGATTACTAAATATGTCCAGAAGGAACGAACCTTCTATCTATAAAACTGGGAGGGGGCGTGGCAAAAATTGAAAATAAACTTGAGCTTCCTGCAAGTATAAGTTGCATATGTCCCATACATTTCGAACCTCTATCTCTTGGCAACTCCGAGATCTGACGGACATGGCAAGATCGACTAGGCTGTTGATGCTGATCAAGAATATATATTTTCGGAGATGCTTACTTCTGCCTGTTACATACTTTTTCATAAATTTAATATACTCTGTGTACCTTTGGTACAAAGTATAAAAAGAGTACAAGAATATCTTGCTTTTGATTTTGCTTTTTATTTACCCACACGGTTAATAGAATATTTTGGTAAAGCTGTTAATGCCGATTGACTCGACAATGCGAACTTTATGAAGTATTCTCAGTAGGCGAGAGAATCAGTTTAGATCAGCGATGTTCAAGTAGAGCGAGAACAAAAAGTGAAAGTGTATTGGTGTGCGATATCAAAGCGACACAGCCCAGCTTTGAACTGCCCTGCTCGACGTCTGGGCATCGAATGTAAGCGAAGAGATGCCCGACTTCGGCATGCGCTCGGCTCATGTGCGTGTAAATAGTCCCTTGTGCTTGGCCCCTGGGGCCTATGGAGGAACATCGCTGGTTTAGATTCTATACCTTTCTTTGATAAGTTCTAGTAATTTTCTCCTGAATTTCCTACCTACTAAGAAAACTTCATGAAGCTTGTTTCAGTACCCTAAGAACCCTAAGTCAGGGCAGATGCTAGCACAATTGATGTGAAACATCTTTAATTTCCGTACGGAAGATTTAAGGAGTACAATTTAATTTAAGCGTAACGCATCTCGCGTCACGCATACTTTGTGGTGTTGCTGTAAAGCATTTGGCCGGCACATTACACTCGCACACTTTCACCCGCACAGACACCCACACAAAAGCTCTGAGTATTAAGTACTTACAATCGAGTACTTAGAATTGTGCACTTAGTATCGAGCACTTCGTATCGAGTACTTAGAATCGAGCACTGAGTATCTAGTACTTAGTATCGAGCACTGAGTATCGAGTACTCTTAATCGAGCATTGAGCATCGAATACTTAGTACCGAGTTCTTGGTAACGAGTACTTCGTAACAAGTATCGAGCACTGATTATCAAGTACTTAGTATAGAGCACTGAGTATCGAGTACTCTTAATCGAGCACTGAGCATCGAATACTGAGTACCGAGTTATTGGTATCGAGTACTTAGTAACAAGTACTTAGTTTTGAGTGCTTAGTATCGAGCTCTGAGTATCGAGTACTTAGTATAGAGCTCTTAGTACTGAGTACTGAGTTTTGACTTCAGAATATCGAAGTCTGAGTGTCCAGTACTGAGTATAGAGTACTGAGTGTAGAGCTATAAGTATAGAGTAACACACGCAAGTAAGTGACAGGCAGAGCACATCGCACTGAGGTCCCCAAATCCCAAAAGCTGGCCAAAAGTCGAAAAAAAGTATATTTTTGGGACTTTTAATTGCTGGAATAGTTGTAGTGGTACATCTTGTTTATAATGTGACTATTAATAAGGGGGAAATGTCCCTACCTGACTCAGGTATGAGCTCCGTTCGTGAGCGTCGAGCGTGCCTCATTATTTACTCGTCACGCATCGAAAACAACACATCGTTAAGAAGCGTATAGAATCGCGAAAAGATAATCGATTTGGATTCTATAAAATGGATTCTATTCCAGAAAGTACGTAGAATTTGATTGTATATCTCAAAATTATTATTAACCATGCTTGAAATAGTGAGTCATTAATTAAAGTAGAGGTTTTTTCTTAATCACATTCTGAAAAGTCGTGTTAGAAAAAGCAATAAGTCAAAAGTCACATCAGATCCCACTCTCAAACCAAATAGAAATTGTTGTTTAGACACTTTTTTCAAAACATATCCCAAAATTAGCTGCATCTTGCTGCGGTTTCAGTCTCGGTGATGATTTTTGTGAGGTACCACAAAATCCCGAAAAGCGGATGTTGGGTGTGCCAAACTAGTATTGCCGAACAGAAGCAGGTTGGCGCTGTTGTTGCCACTTCGATACGGCAGACTGGAAGATTGGCCCATAAGGGTCTGGCCACGATGTTTTGAAATGGAAACGCCCGACTAAAGACATTTACCCAAATCAAATAAGGATGGGTGGTGGAGGAATTTTAAGTTCTTTTCATTCTTCTCAGAGCGAAACAATGGAAGAGAAGGGCTTAACAGTTTGGAGAATTTCGGAATCTGAAACCCAGAGTTTAGTTTGCATTTCCAGAGCTTTCAAAAACCCCAAAATTTATATTGATGTTTTAAAAATATTTAGAAAATGTTCTAAAAGTGCGCAAGCCTATTGAATAACAAAAGCTCAGCCTTAGCTCTAGTAACATTTTGCGTAAATTGAACATTTCTCTTCACAGCTAATACATATTCGATCATTTCGGATCGAATTGTAAAACTTTTGTCTTATGTCTTTTCACCACTAAATGCTTATTATCTAGCTTTATATAAAATTATTATGCATCTACATAAATTGATAGTTTTAGTTACGCATCTAACAAATTGAACTAATTCTGTCTGTTCATCTTGTCATTGCAGGTAAACACGCAAACACTATTCACCCATGTGATGGCATCTCTACGCTCGGGCTTACCCACTCACTCACTACTTAAGCTCGAGTAAGCCACTTGGATATGGGGGGATACATTTCCGAATACCTTAAATGTGCATGCAGCATTCCACTGGCCAAGTTGCCTCTATATCTGATTTCTGTCAACATTAAAATTGCAGACTTGACAATGCAGCAACAACAAGAGAGAAGAGGAGTTAGCCAGCAGCTAACTAAGTAACCCACAGATAGATAGACTGACAGTCAGAGAAACACAGCAGGCAGGGGGACAGGGGTTTTGGGTAGTATTGACCAGTATTCCTAGGCGATAACACACGCACACACAAAAGGCTAAAACGCCTCAAACTCCAGCCAAAAGCCAGTGAGTGGCAACAGAGATTATAAATTGAAATTGAGTTCATAAAACACGAATCAGCAAAACGTTTAACATCTTTATTTTCGAGCGAAATGCCACAGACAAGGATGAAGAACGGAGGAGGGGCAATGGCAACCACAAGACGACTCCAAGGTGCGAGCTCGAATGCAATCAAACAAGCGCAAGTCAATTGCAGCAACAATTCTTTCTTCGTGCAGGCCAACCCGATGCCCAGTGCCCAATGCTCAATGCCCAATATCGAATGCAGTTGCCCAAGACCAGGGAAAATAGACAGACAGATGTACACCAGCGAGAGCGAGCAGCAATGCTGCCAAAGTGAAGGAACTAAACAGATGTCACTGTGGGTTGAAATGGGACTAAAATTGTATGGAAATTTTGAAAAATTCTTGAGTTCAAGTAAAGCAGGCTGTTTATTTTAGGAATACAAATTCGAGTTGAGTTTCTCCACCTTAAGCTGACTTTCCAGCTTTACTAAAGAGACCATATATATTTGGTATTTAAGCCAAACTTAATGCAGATTGAAAGTTCTAGAACTATTTTCACTTTTTTTGGCCCATAGAGTTAACAAACCCCATTTCGCGCAGATTTGATGGATTTTCCAACTTCAAAATATGAAATCACACTAAATTTAAAGTTTGTCGGATGAAAAAATTTATTTTCTACGGAATTTTACTGAAGTTTTCACAATCTAGAGGCGGATTTTCGAACATCAGAAAACCACATCTCATTATTTCTAATTCTATGCTAAGAATCTGAGTTTTAAGTTTTTCCCAGTAGCATTTTCAGGGAGTTTTCCCACCCTAGGGGCAGATTTTACAACATCGAATCATTACATCACAAAATATTTTGCATATTATCCTTACAAACCGAATTTTAAGCCAATCGGATGAAAAATAGATTTATGCATGTAGAATTTTCCGGACATTTTCCTTCGTGAGCGGATTTTTCGAAATCATCCAAATAAGTGTCAAGCTATCGATTGCTCAATGCCAAGTGGATTTAATTCGTGCAAAAGAAAAGACCTGATCTAGTAGCCATAGTCCTCTGCCCACTTTTGATATAAAATTGTGAACTTTACATTAGAAAAAGCAACGTTTACACGAAAACCGACTCGGAATTCAGAACAGGGCCGAAGATGTACGTTTTCTGACACTTATTTGACACATTTTTATGAGCATTCTCCGTCGTAATGTGCACAAAAAAGAGTCCGGAATGAGCGTATTTTTTTATGAAAACGGTCGCCCTTATTGTGCAAGCTTTTCTGACACAGATATGAGTACTTTCACCTTTCTGATGATGCATATAAAAACCTCATAAAAGTAACTTTTCTAGGCACTTGAAGCAAAACATCCAAACAAAACAACATTTTTGATAACCCAGCTGCTTCAACTCCCAAAATGCCTAGACATACGTGCTTTTTATGAGCCCGTGCTTAGAGAGTACTGAATGCGCTCCGAAACCCTCAAATTTATGGGTTTACTCCAAAAACGCTCCTAAGCTCGGCTCTTTTCAGACACACAATTTGGAGCGTTCCGAACTTTACTTGCTGGGTAGAACTCGCAATTGTTTTGGTACACGGTTTTTTGGTCATACAATGAAATCGAATGAATATTTTTCAAAAATGTTATCTTCTTTGTATTTGGTTACTCAATGGCTACAAATCGTAGAACAACTTATTCGAAAAACTTATTGAGCCTTCCAGCAACGCTGAAGTCTCTCTAGCACCTCATGCAATGGGAAATCGTCCACTGCTCGGAAAGGGGGGGTCTCTAAAGACCCAATATTTGGGTGCGGAGTGGAGCAAGGCATAGTTTCGAGAACGGACCACAGTTTGTAATGCAATAGATTCAGGCCTGGGCTACCAGCAGGCCAATCATGCTTAGAAATGAAGTTGGGTACATGGTTTTTTATCCATGTTTGAGTCGTTGTGCGTGTTGAGAGGCTTCGCCGAAGTTTTGACTCCTTTTTAGCACAAACTACCCCATCATACGCGATTCCCCACCAAATCGTCACACAAGCCAGAAGGTGACCACTCGAAATAAGTATGGATGCTTGTTTTATTGACACAGCATATCGTTCTTTCTATGGAGGAAATTTTCTCGTCAGAAAACAGAATCCGTCTGTGGGCATTGTTCGCGCATTAGCGACGCAATGCTTTCGATTTTGTCTAACGTTTTTATACTCTGTACCAGAGGTACATCCAGAAAGAAGCATTTACGACCCTTTAAAGTATATATTCTTGATCAGCATCAACAGCCGACTCGATATAGCCTTGTCCGTCCGTCCGTCCGTCCGTGGATAGCTTATTTTCAATTTCGTCCACGCCCCTGCAATTTAGAAAAAAAACATCACATCTCCGTCAGTTTTATAGATAGAAGGTTCGGTTGAGAACCGGTTTGCATCCCTTTTTATTTTAGCATAAATGTAATTGTAAAATGGCTTGACACATCCCAAAGGCACAAGCCGAACTTCTCTCAATCTCTGGGCTACTGTGTTTTCTATTCGCATCCGAACGGCAGTTTGTGAAGCTTTTGCATGGCTAATTACTACTAAGCTGGCGCCAATAGCAGAGAGGGATGACCGAGTGTAAAGCTTATTCAAAGAAAAAACTTTTCATTAGATGTTCCGAGGCGGGATCGAACCCACGACTTCTTGCACTGCGGTCGCGCACACTTGCCGCTGAGCCACCCGGCCACACATATTTAGCATAAATGTCTTTTGTCAAATAGCCGTCAAGTTGGAGTGGATGCGTCCAATAATTCTTGAGAACGACTGTGTTCATTAAGTGTACCAATACAATTGCGACTTCTAGGTATCTCTCACCGCTTAGGCTGTGCTTAGATTGCTAATCAGTCAATCAGGACATACTGACAGGCATAATTACTTAGCACCAAATATTACTTAACGGCCCATTTAATGTTTAAAAACAAACAAGTTGAGCGGATACATAAGGAAACATAAGGATTTTATAAAGAATTTACATCAAGTAAAATATGAAAACTAGGATAGATGAAGCATTGAATGCCAAAGAAGAAGAGAAAAATTGGTCATCTATTGGTCTGACATATTCCTAATGCACTTCACAAATGCTTAGTTTGGAAGCGATGGCATATTTGCTCATGAAAAATTTATCCCAGAAGACTGAACTTTTGGTAGATAATGCAAACAATATTCTTCTGGAAACATAAATGTAGAATTTCTGTCAAAGAACACACCCGCAATCATACAATCAATGGACCAAAGTGCAATTTCCAAATTTTGAGGCTCATTTTATGCAGAAAGCATTTAGCTTACTCTTAAATTCTACAGACAACGACAATATTTTAATGACTGACTTTTGAAAGAAATTCAACATAAAGGATGTTGTAAGCGTTATCGATAAGTCATGGAAGGAACTTAAATCAAAAATCTTTAAAAGTTAAAATATATAAATTTGGCTACTGAAGTAGTTTTGGAAAACTTTACGATTCATGATGTTAAACAGTTAGGACAGAGAGTCTCTCACAAATGAGGACTTTATAAAGATGCACAAACACTAAGCCATGTATACAAATGAGGAGGGAAATGTTGAGGAACAAACAGGTGATTCAATTTCCATTGAATTTATAAGACAATTTCTTGGTCAGGTCTGCCTTTTTTACTTTTTTCGATAGTTTTTATAAGCAACATAAGAATTAGCTACAGAAAAGTAAGAAAAGTACTACTCGCAAATGTTGGTGCCAAATTAGGTTGAAACTTCTCCCCCCATTTCTGCCCACTGTTCGCACTTCTTGCGAGATGCTGTGTGAGCACTGAATGCGGAATGTGCACGCGTTGAATTTCTTGTAGACGTGCGATAAAAATTTGCGACATTGCAACAGTTTGGCGTACGTGCGCGCTAGTCGAGAAGAAGGTGCTGGTTTAGCCACCATCTCCACTTCTCCTGCCTGCCGGCCGGTCTGGCTGCCTGGAAGATGGAGTATTGCCAGCTGGCTCTTAGCATAAGCCGCCGCAAGATGATGACATGACGATACTGTTAATCTGCGTGAATAAAAATGTAAATGAATTGAAGATTGCGCCGCATAGCATTATGAGCTATGCCCCTGGCAACTGGGGCCCACTTAGGGGTAGACAAAACTGTTCGGTCGAGTGACAACTGAGATTAGGTCGAAGCTGTTATCATTTAATAAACAGCGACAGGCAGGTGAACAGGCTCCAAACGAAGATGACTTCAAGTGCATGTTGATTGAACCGGCAAGTTTAGCACCCAAAACAAAGAAGACGCAGCCATGAGAAAAGCTAACGGCTCAAGCGGTTGGTTGGCTGGTTGGTTGGTTTGTCTGATGGCGCAACGCAGAAAAACATGTTTTCAGTCCACGGGCAAAAACCAAAAAAAAAACACTAAAATACAATCAATAAAAGTCCAGCTGCGGTCAGAGACGTGGCAAGGAAGGGGGCTATAGGGAAATTCTTGCTGTTCATGAAATTATTTTAATATAAGAAAAAGAATGAGTTCTGGTTTGGGTTCTGGTTCGGCTTCTGGTTTGGGTTCTTGTTCGGGTGGTGTTTAATTTGAAGGGTGCGGTTCAAAGACAAGAAGGTTTGGTTCCATTGTTGATGCTTATAAGTATGAGTAGGCAACTGTTGGGCCAAAGCCTACTGAAGATCGAACCGCTAGGTTTGTGAATCAGCTGTGTAGATTAATAGCCTTCAGTTAGTTGAAAACAAAGTTCTGTTACCAACAGTATAATAAACTTCCTAATTACCCTTTCGCTACACGCCTCTGCTCCAGCCTTCTTCCGTGATGGCTTCGCTTCGTAAAGTGTTTGTCGATAAACCCAGGCTTAGGAGGCAGAGCTCGAGGGACTCGTCCGCCTGGCAAGCGTGTGCGATTGACCATAGAGCATTATAATAAAAATTAAATCGCACAAAATAAAACGTTCGAGCTGTGGCCACAGCTCGCAGACAGACGAAGTGAGCGAAGGAGATGAAAACGTTGCAAACGTTGAAAACGGCAAATAAAAATCGAGTCACGAACATTGAAATATGTTCCACCAGCTGATGAGGAGGACATGGACATGGACTCTGATAAATGCGTGGAAAATGCAACAGCTGCCACAGTGGGATAAGAAACTAGCGAAGAGGCCCGCGCGCGACTTGCTCTGTTGGTAAACAAATCATTTGAAAGGATTTTCACACACAATCTATCTTCGTTGGCCTCTGACTGCGAAACGGGATGGCAACAGGAAATTTGTCAGGAACCTGTTTGCTCAGCCCAAACAGCGATAAACAAAAAGACTCAACTCCTTTTGAGGGACACAAACACAAAAGGGATTAGCCGCTGGGCGGAAAGAGAAAGTTGCATTGTTGCAAGTATTTTGAATAGCCAAAACATGGCAAAATTTATGCAATCGTCCAGGGATTTGTGTTAGTTACACTTTCACAGCGGTGGGCAGCAGCAAAGGACAGCAAGGACACGCGAAGAGCAGGTTCTAATGTTATGTAATTTACATTCAAGGTCAGCGGAAAGTGCAAGCCTTGGCTGATCCTTAATCCTGCTGATCGTGTGTGGTTGGCTAAATGTGTAGCAAGGTCAAGGGCTTGAACCTAAGTACTTATCTCTATGGTTATTAGGTTAATGTGCATATTTATGATGGGCAATTTGGTGATGCAATCTATTGACCAGCATATGGATGTGTATTTCAGAGATTGGCCATGGAACCATGCGAATTTTGTGCGTACCTGAAATGACATAAATATAATTTTATTTCAACCGTCAAATTAGGTAAGAAACAATTCTACAAAATGTGGGAAACATTTTTACTAAATGAAAAATGTCAATTCCCAATCCAATTAAATAATAAATTTATCCTTCCTAATTCTGAAAAAAGTCAACAAAAAATATTATAAAGTTTTTATATCCTTTCTTGCAAATTTTAAGTCAAAATTTAATTTTTGGTTTACTTCTGTCTTATTTGTATGAAAATTTTATAAAATTGTTTCTTCGTTTAATCACATCGGAATACAGAACTTTTATGGAGAATATTCATGCAAAGAAATACTTTTTAACCTAGCTTGCATTTTAGAATAGTTTATTAAGTAAAAATTATAGCTTCAAATTCGTCTAGTTAGTGGGATCAAATCACATGATCTTGGCTGTAAATGGACTGTCCAAAAAGGTTTGCCACAGGAGAGTTACTGCCTTCCAAAAGAGGCCCAAAAAATCTTTTAAGATTATTGAGAAGGGCGACGCACTGAGTGATCGCGATCTTTATTGTCACTGGCAGAATCAGCAAATGATCACAATAGCTTCTTACAGAACAGGAATTTTGATAAAAAGAATCAATAATTGGCAAGCGCGGTTCGTTTGTTAGACTATTCTACAGTGAAATGGCAAACCTTATTCAGCATTTTGGCGTTGCCACATGTTACGAATCAATCGTGAGGTGTCACAAAAATTTTCACTGTAAAACAAAATAGCAAAAAATAAATCCATATGCGAGCACACCTTGATGCCATAAAATAGCCACAAAGCTAGACCACAATTTGGAATCTCTTGTAAATAATCGCACTTCTCGCGGCTCATTGATTCTTTCGACTCTTTTTGAAAGTGTGACCCCATTTTAAGGCATAGGCAGCTCTGTAAATAAAATATGTAAATTTTTACTTATGTTAAATATTTTCTCATGTTTTGCCAACGAATGGTTTTAAAGCAGCGATGGGCAACCACATGATCCAATTGCACAGTGGTCGATCATCAATGGAGAAGGTGGCCAAAAATACTTCCCGTAGAGATATCGACTTGAATGATTTTTAAGTAGCTTGTATAATTTTTTTTATATTTTTTTTTTTTTTTTTTTTTTATTAATTTTTTTTCCATTTTGGCTTAGCGTTAATTACAAGTGCAACGGGCGGTCAAAAATCTTACCATTTTCTCTACTGCGTAAACCGAAGTGCTCATTTGTCGTCAACAAAAATGTCGCTGTGTCGAATATAAGAAGATCCTTGCAACTGTGAAAGCTTGTTCTATTTTTTAGATTTTTTTTTATCTTTAGATTTCTTAAGGTCTTAAGGTCGGGTAGTGATTATAATTCAATAGTCCCCAGAAATCAACAACAATGTTGTGGACATATGGACACAAGCAGGTTAAGGTTTCTCATTAAAACTGTTTTGACTAGAACCATCTAGACTCGTCAGTGAGATTTTAACCGCTTTCTAAACCAACAGCTATTAACAATTGCCTCTATATAAGCCACGCTTTTGCCGTGCTAGAACTTGCGAGTCATAAATGTCAATATTTACGTTCGCATATTGCTATTAATAGCTGCAGCTTTAGCCTAAAGTTATGCATGTACAATGGTGTTGGTGGGGCTTGCATCCAAGTCTCAAATGTGAGTTTTTTCGTTTGTTCCCCGCCCGCCCGTGCCATGAGCTACAAAACGAAAAATAGGAAAGTTTGTATAGGTATGGTATCTATTATATGTAGTGTCTTTTGACATAACCAAAACGCTTGAAATCTAACGAGATGGAGTTATTCTATGGCCGATTACGCAGAAACGTGCAAAACCAAGCAGCTTATTTTAACAGCCAGGAATCTTTAAATATTGTTTAATGTTTTAAAAAAGTTTCATTGGAAGGACCCAGGGGCAACATAGCTTTTACCTTTACTAAAAATTAATGTTTTAGGATGTTGACTCGAAACGGTGCGTAAATATTGCTTTACCATCGAAATGACTTACAATCGAAGTTTTTTCAGTTATTTAAAAGTTTTCTTTTAGGTACTTATTACGAATTTGAGGAATTTTTATTGGGTTTTTTTTAGTATTTTCAGTATTATTGGTTTTTTGATGGTATATTTAGTATTTCTAAGAGATTGTGTAGTGTATTTGCTACACTTAGTATAGTTAGAAATTTTTTGGTATACCTAGTATTTCTGGGAGTTTTTGGTATTTAGTGTACTTTTTGGTATATGCCGCTCACGCTCCACATAGCTTACTAAAGTGTGAGACAGCCAAAGATGAGATATGAAAAGCTACTACAACAATGCACAGCTATTAAGCACAGCTATTATAATAGAGTTTTCAGTAAAACCTCTTTTTTAATATAGATTCTCCATATAGATATAGATTCTTGTGCAGACATTGTAAAATACTCAAAACTGTCAAAATTTTAATCAACCCCCTTTCTTCTGCTGAAAACATCTTCAAAATTAATTTAAATGTCCACACAACTGACAAATGCCAGCCAGAAATGTCAACGCAATTCCAAACTCACAGAATGTGCACACAACTGTCCAGCGGAATTATAATTTATTGTCTATACAGGCCCTGGCCAGTGCCGATTTCAATTATTTAATCAATAATATTAATTTTCGTATCATATTTTGTCACAGGCAATAAATGCGAAATTTGTAAAACACAACGCTCAGACGGGGCAGGGCAGGGGCTGCCTGGTGGACATTTCACTCATGTTCACACACACACACACACACACGCACACTTGCATGTTCACACATTCGCACATTGCATTCAATTGTCCTGCATCCCTGCTCCTGCCACAACCTGGCTGGCATCCTCCACATTGCATTGCGCATTTCATTTTGCATTTTTGTGCAGCGAATGCAATTTCATTTGTCATCCTGTTCCCCTTCCCCCGCGGGGGGTAACATTCCAGCGAAATTAGCCACTTAAATGCGCTCCTCCCACCCCTCACGAACCAGGCTTTCATTAGCAGCAATTACTCAATTGTGTGTGTGAGTGTGTGTGTGGAAAATTTAATTTTCATTTTGCACTTTCACTTTAATGAAAACAAGAAAATAAACAACAAGCAAAAAAAATGCATCCTTGTTTTTTTTAATCAAATTGTCAATCGCTGTCGAGTGTCCTCGGTCCTTTTGCCTTCTTATTTATGGCCAATAAACTTCAAACGTTGCACTGGAATTTTTTCATTTATTGCCTCTTGTCTTTCCTGGCCATAAGGACACAACGAGGACAGTTTGAATTTAATTTGTGTAAATTGCAAAACAGAAGAGAGAGAGAGACACTTTGGAAGAGTCTAGGAATTTATTCAAATTGAAGGGGAAATACTGGAGTTTTACATACAGATTATGGGAGGGGCGAAAACTAGTGAAATGAAGTGTGGACATTTTATTGGATTAAAAAGAATGAAAAACTGTAAGACAATCACGCTTTCTGTCATAAACACATCTTCTTTTAAACCTTCAGGTTCTGTAAAAATGCCTGCTGACACAGCCCCAAAGGACCAAGCCGAGCTTCTCAATCTCTTGGCTTGTGCGGTTATAATTTTCACACAAGAGAAAGGGACCTACAGTTTAACGCCGAATCCGAACGGCAGTTTGAGAAGCTTTGGCATGACTAATTACTACCAAGCTGGCGCCAACAGCAGAGCGGGGTGACCGGGTGTAAATTCAAAGAAAAATTTTTATTAGATGTTCGCGCACACTAGCCGCTGAGCCACCCGGTTCTATCTTCACTAATTACACACAAAACATATTTAAACTAAATCTTTCCCTTTACATCTGCCCGCTTCTTCCGACTAATTGAACAGAAAAATTTCTAACCAACCAACTTTAATGGAAATATGCAGCATTTCCATTTCCATCTCCATTTTCCTTTAGCATCGTTTGCCTTCAGTTTTTAATAAAATATTTCATAATTCCCTCGCCTCGTTTTTGCTATTGACACTTTCTGATGGCATCTCTCTCTTTTGGAGAGTCCCCATCCCCTATTCTGTAAATGGCTGGGTGCTCCTGCTGTGCCATGGACCGCGTAGGTGAAAGTTTGCTCCGAACACCCCCAAACCCACTCCAGTGTCCGGGCATCATCAACAATGCCAGGAGCAGACGTCGTCGTAGTCGTTGGCGGCGGTTGAATTGATTTCAACGTTGATGGCGTTGACACAAAAAGCTTTTACGGCGCCCTCTGCGGTCTCGGTTACTGCATATACCGTTGACCACCTACGGCGCATCCTCATCCTGTGTCCTGTATCCTGTTTGGTGTTGCTGTTGCTGGTGACGCTTTCGAGGATGATTTACATACAAAGTGAACGTGCACATATATTGTGGGTAAGGGGTTTTTTTTTTTATGCTGCCGGCATGTGTAGGAAGTCCTGCGGCGGTGAACGGAAATTAAAGTTGTGACACCTTTAACCCAACATTTTCTTTGCATTTCCCTCATATATGCAAAGCAAAATGTGATGCTTAAAACTCTCATTTTGTTTTTATTTTCCACTCTGCGAAATTGCAACCACCTTTTCGCGCAGCACAAAGGATGTTCGGCTGGTCCTGCTGCTGCCCTCCAGCTGCAGAGTTCCCTGTCCAGTTGATTTGGCCTCGAAAGCATTTACGCCTCCTGCGCTGCTCAGCTCCACTCTGCGCGGGCCAAAAGCGGGGGAAAGCCCAGCATGTCTTCTCCTTTGGGCAACGTCAAAAAATATCCGCCCGTGTCTGCATCGAATTCAGCGGCGGTTTATTATTATTTTGTTTGCTGCTGCCGCCGCCCTTCAGCCCCAGCTCCTCTCAATACTCGGTTGAGTTTTATTTCTGCGATGGATGGCGAATTCAGTATTTTTTCCCACTCCTCTTTTTTAGAGTGTAATGAATTTAATTAAAAAATATGTGTTGAAGTGAGAACTTGTAAAGAGCAAGTGAAAAATTTATAAGTCGGGTTGAATTTCTATTTAGCTTAAGAATTATGAAATACAAAATTTTCCATACCCCCGAAAGAGTTATTTTAAAATTCCTTATCATAAGAATAGAACCGACAACTAAAATTTATTAAATAATATTGTGAATTAATTTTCACGCCAGACAGTACAGACGTGTAAAATAATTGTCCCTGAGGATGGTTGCCGATGTTGCAACCGAAATATATTGGATACAGTAAAACATACTTCTGTGTTTTTATTTGACCTCGAGCCAGCGAAACACATCATTTTAATAGAAATTCCAAAATATCAAATACGGAATCGGTAACTGTTTTGGTTACTAGGCATGTAGAATATCGTTTATGAATCTAATTTTTGTTGGAAATACATACATACCATGCTTAAGCAACGGGCTAAAAACTATCAGCGAGTCTCCTTCGCGCTCACTACACTTGCTGCACCGTCTGATTGTGCGGCTGACGCCGAATCACATGGACTTAGTTGTTGTAACACTCCTCGCAGCGAGGCAATTGCACTTGTTGCGATGTCTGCTTGTGCTTGTCGGCGCCTCGAAGCAAAGCGAGGCTAAGTCCATCGAGTATCTTAATACGCATTGCTTCTTAGGCAAAATTTATGTAAAGTGAATGAAAGTAGTAAAATCTTGTTATACAGAAATTGAAAACAATGTGACTGCTTTGGTCATATTAGTTATGCTTTATCATAACTGTACAATACCACATAGAAGGCGACTGGTTGTAAATATATATTCTATTTCAGTTATAGTAAATGGTTAGAGCCGGGAAGTTCTTTAAACAACCAACTGTACAAGTTATGAGCAAAAACATGCCTTAAGGTTTTGGATTTTTAGGAAGTCCTGTTTGGTAAACCATCAGAATACTTGATTCGAGATCTCTTTTAAAATTTAATCTTAAAACTCTTGTAACTCTCTTGAAACTCTTGAAAAAGTGCACAGAAAAAAAGATCAAAGAAGATCCATTTGGACTGGATATGCGTTTAATATCCTTTTAAACTTCTTTAATATCCTTTAATCATCCAAGGAGCTGAAAATCGTTCAAAGGATATGAAAAATTATCATCCTTTGGACGACCCGTTGGATATTTTAAAGGATATTAAAGACATATCTAGTATAAATGGATACGAAAATCATCAAATGGATATTTTAAAATATCTCATTTTTTCTCTGTTTGGTGAGATTTTGGAAGCATAGCGTAATGTTTATCCAGACATCTTAGTCTAATCCTTCTTGGATCACCGTGGGACTATCTTGTTCTTAGAATACACCAGACATACGAAACAGCAAAGCCTGTAGCTATGTCGTTTAAAACCTGGCGAAATATTTTAGTTTAAGTTCTGTTTTAGAATCTTACTAGCTGATTATCCTTGTGATTATCATGAGAGCGATTATATTCAAGCTACTGCAGGCTGAAAATCGATATAAACATTTTGGACGGTTCGATCTGTTCCTCTATTAACTTCCCAAAGTTTCATCGCAATTTAGAAACCTTCGAGGACAAACGTCCAAAAATTCCCCAAAGTTTCATCACAATCGAACATTTTGCAAATTTCGCTGTTATTTCACCATTTTCCGCCCATTTCTTCTACCATTTTCCCAGACATGAGTCAGAGTCTATAACACTTTCCTGATCGACATAAACATACTGTAAAAAATTCATGAAGATCGGTTCAGCGGTTTAGACGCCCATAAGGGACAAATATACAAATTCAGTAATTTCCAAATCAATCACAAAAAGGGTCAGGAAGTCCAGCTTAATCCCATTATTCGTGTACTCAATGTACTTTAATTGTTTTAGCTTTACTGAAATTAAGTTTCTCAGTCTCAGTGATCCTTAATAAGCTTTAAGTCGTGGGAGACTGAAAAACTGTAGAGTAAACAGCATTAGAGTAAGGAAAATGCATTGTTGCTTTTCAGAGTTGATTATGAATCAAAGCAGAAAACTTTATTGAACAATCCATATACTCGGCTTATAGTATAGGTGGGCGTATGAGCGAATTTTCCCTCACGTCACGAACGCTTCACGCACATAATTTCTGGGGCTTTATGCGTCCTTCACGATCCATGCACTGTTTACGAAGGCGTTACAAATGTTCACGTTGTTTCGGGCTACGTTGTTGTTGTGGTCCTTGTTACACCGGTGTCGTTACAACCTACCTGTGCCACGCTGAGAGGAACATGATAGCACTTCTTTGTATGAATTGCAACACTCTCGAACTGAGAATTTTTGCCACACTCACTGTTATTTCCTCTTCGCAAAGTTTCTTTTTATTTTGTCTCATTTTCTGTCACAAATAAAAACAGTTACTACAGATTTGCTGCAATTGGTAAACGCAACCAATAATTTTCAAGGTTCGTGGAATTTGACATTCAAGTCCAAGTTAGCAGTTAAGCTTGTCTTAATTTTATTTGAGTGTGTCCTTACCATTTTATTAGATCAATGCCTTAAAACTCTATGCACATTTTTTTGTGATATGACTTAGTTATTAATGAAATATATATTAAAAATGTAGTGAAGAGCCCTTAACTTATATTCATGTTGTGACACGTTCAATTGTACAATTTTTGTGTAAACTTGTTCTACTGATTCCCTGGAATCTTTAGATCTTAAGCAGAAAGTTCGAGGAAAGTTAAAAGAATCAATTGGAAAGTTCCCTCACTTATAATATTTGGATAGGTGGATAAACCATGCTTTGAAAAGCTTATTAAAAATAAACCTCGGTTGTACCTTCACCTTTATCGAGGTGCTGGAAATTCCGGATATCTTTAACCTTACCTTTGTACATTTCTGACATTCACCGAGGTAAGAAAAATTCTAACCTTTTCAATAAATGTCAGTAAGTCTTAGGTCTTTTAGGGTTTTTCAATGTTTCCATATCTGCTTTCAATACTCAATTTACTATATACAAAAAAAAATAAATAAATAATTTCCCTTTTATATTTTAGTGCTTGCTGCTTTCCAAATGGTTTCATAAATTATTTAATTATATAATTTGTCATTTGCTATGTTTTTGTCTTGAAAGCTTAAAAACTTATCAATGTTTTGTGCCAAATGGAATTTGTTTTAGAACAACATTTCTTGGTTTCAATTCATTGACAAGACCAGAAAACTTGACAGTTTTAGCGCTGGCAAGTGTCACCCCTTGCCTGATGTTTTGGTCCATTTTCAAATATATTTATATACTAAACATATTTTAAGTGTTTTGAACATGTTTATGAGACCATACAATCTACCTACATACATATACACAAATAGCATCAAAACACACAATGTTTTGGGTTAAATTTTAGGGACGATGGCGTCGATTGATTTATGGGCCCAAATTGAGTGGAGCTGCTCGCCGCTATTTGAGTTTGGACCTCTTTTTGGCAGCCAAAATTATGGCTTATAGTTTATATATATGTATGAAATAGTGCTTATAATAATGTGTAGAACGCGGGACAGCAACTTCATTTTTCATTCATGAAACTTGTGTCTGGCGCCTTCGTACACAGCTGCAGGAAACAAATAACATATGTAGCTAATTTTTATTAATTAACCAAAATTGATTCACATATTTTCGAAGGAAACAATTTTAAAAAGGCAAAAAATCAAGAAATCTAAATAGGATCTAGAGGGAGGACCAATGCAAATTGAAGGCTAAAGGCTGGGCGGGTTATGAAGGAGTGACGGGTTTTTGCTTCACAAGTTAAAAGCAGCAAATTTTGTATATTCAATGTAGATTATGTTGTTGCCTCATCAATGATTTCTTTATAGGGATCTAACAGAACTGCTTCTACTAAAGATTGACCCACCTCCATAATCATACCCCTCCATCTTAATTCTAATCCCAAATCCAGTCTTTTCTGAACCTGGAAATATTCCACTTTATGTAACTCATTAAATTAAATTCTACTGCTAATTTATTATGTATTGCAAGCACGTCTTCTCAGTGACCCCATTCAAAAAAAAAAAAAACAAAAAAAACTACCCAACTTCAGTTTTGTGTGCTAATTAGTTGAACATTTTATAGTATCTAATTAATTATGTGACAGCGCTTATCTAGATTTTGCACATTCTACGTAGTTTTTTAGCCCACACTGACCTCAGGAAACAGAAACGCACCTTCGACCTCTTTGACTCCACTCGACCACGCCCACTCAAAGACAACAATTAAAAGCCAATAAGCAGCCAATTTCATGTAATTCACTCAAACAAACCTCGGACTCCGACTCTGACTCGTGTTTGGATAGTATGGAACATAAAATCCCGTTTAACCTGCCTTATGGCTCTGAGTCTAGGCCCTAGCTAGCGGTCTCTGTGGCAAATGGCAAAATAGATTTTTTATGACCTCATAAAATTAGATACAAATCGTTTGTCGACGTTTATCTTACGCTGGGGAGCCTTTTGGGCTTTTCTTTCAGTTGAAGTTTTTCCACTCGTAAGCCAAAGTGCTAAGTGGAAAATAAAAAGTATAGCAAATCTGTTGAACGCGTATTGTGTTTTACTCCCTGGGTTAAGTAAATAATTAACGCCTTTTATGTTTTTATGTGGCGTAATTATGAAGTGTACTGTGATGTGTTCATCTAGGCGTTTTAGGAGGGGCATTTATGACTTTTTGGCGA